>JAPYZK010003350.1:0-15130 GCA_030522785.1 Platygaster equestris | reverse complement strand
ATTTTCTGCATTGTTCTAACAATAATAATTTAATTTCACAGACGCTGGAGCAAAAAGTATCCAATTTGCATAATCCTGGAAAAAGAATCATTAGTGGAAACAATGACTTTGACGAATTCCTCTGACGACGAAGACCAACAAAACACAGAAACAGAAAACAGCAGAATTATATTAGAAGAAGAAGAAGAAACAGATGACGACTTGTCACAGTCCAAAGACGGCAGAGAAGACTTCTGCGACTGCCAGGAAGAAGAAAATACCAAGATCAAATTGTTCATTTTTGCAAGGACTGACCGACAAAAAGAAGATTGGTACAAAAAATTTAATTTGTAAATTGAATATTGATTACGAAGATTTTATTGATGCCTTTTTTCTTGTTCAGGTTCAGGCGTTTGGTTCTGTCTTCCAGTCCGGAAAGTTCGCCTCCTTCGACGAAGGATCAAGTTTTCGTGAATTCTTCATCGCCAAATACATCGTCCACCGAAGGGAAAAATCATTCTCCGTCCTCCAGCTCCTCGGAAATGCCAGTGGAGTTGTCTTATGTTCCATACATGATACGATTCATCGAAGTAAATAAGCAACGCATTTTTGATTATTGTTTAACGCCATAATATTACTCCGTGGAATGAAAGACTTTTGACATTTTTTTGAAATTGATGACTCGGAGCGAAAATTTTTTTAAAATTCCCTAGTGATTCCAGAGAATACCATAGAATTCCTAGAATTTCAGTTTTTTTATAAAATGTTCATAGAATGTGCGATTTTTCTGAAATAATAGAAAATTTATAAAAATATGTTTTTTATAAATCTCGGATTTTTATTTAAAAAAGTGTTATAAAAACTTCATAAAAATTGCACATTCTATAAAGAAAAGGAATTTTATAAAAAATGTATGATTTTTTTTTTTAAGTTTTATAAAAACAAAAATCGCTGGGGTTATATGCCGAAATAATTAATAATAATAACTTTTTTTCTCCGAGTAATGATGAATTTGGTCACTATTTACGATTCCCATTTAAAATACATTGAGAAACCGCCATGATGCGTGTCGTCACTATTCATGCTTTAACACAGGCTGGGATACAGCGACCAATGGCAGCGCGTTTTAATCCACCTTGTGAAAACTCGACTTTTAACAATTCCATGAAAAAAAAGTATACATATTTTATCAGTTTCGAAGGTCGAGTTAGTAATCAAACGATCCAAATTATCTATTATAAAAATAAAAAAAACTACACAAAATTTTTGTGTGGATGTGTCTATTCTAATTCTTTCTTCAATTTTCAGAATCAAGTCAAAGAATTTAACGGAACTCCAGAAAGTGAAGTTCCTCCTAATTTGGGCGACAATGTCTGGGTGAATACTCTTCTGGGTCGGATACTGTTCGATATGCACAAGTGCCCTGACTTCATAAATCTGATCCAAGACAAAATTCAGAGAAAGCTGTCCAACATCAAGTTGCCGTATTTTATGGAGAGTTTGAGCGTTTCCGAGCTCGTTGTTGGCCAGGGCGCGCCCGTGGTCCACAGGGCGTCGAAACCCACGTTGGACGAGAGGGGGCTTTGGTTTGATTTGGAGATTTCGTACGAAGGTTGCATGACGATGACGATCGAGACGAAGCTGAATTTGATGAAGCTCAAAAAAGGCTCCAACGCGTTGAACAATCTCGACGATTCCGTGGACGCCGAAAAGTTCAAACCCGCGAGGTCGCCCATGTTCGACAGCGATGTCGAAGACAGTCCGGAAACGTCGACCGAGGACGACGACAGTTTGCACGCCAGTCCGAATCACGCGTCCAGGGAATCGACGTACGTGAAAAATTGTCCTCACAGCTTTTGGAATTAAATCTCGTAATATTGAAATTTGAAGACCTCCAAATTTTTAATTTTCAAATGAACACTTCGTGACATTTTTGACACCAACAATTTTTTGATTTGATCAAAAATTGATTCTGATTCTGAACTTTTGTTCTTCAAGTCTTCAATTTTGAAGTTTTTCGTGTTTGTGCTATTGACTTAATGGTTTTTTTTAATGTTCCAATTTTTCCATTGTTGAAATTCAGAAATATGTATAGAAAATTCCTTTACAAATGTTTCAGTCAATATTCAAGTTTTCGAATGTCCAAATTGAATATTCACGAATCTATATTTTTCAGATCCAACAATTTACAAAATTATATATAACTCTGATATATTTCAAAGGTGTCAAGAACTGCATTTTTCCACTTGCAATGAAAAAGTTTTTGAATGTTCAAATATATATTTTTATGTCTGTTAGTCTATTTTTTCACATACACATTGTACATATTCAAGTAATTTTTAAGTATCTTTTTTTGTTTCCAGACCAACACAGTCTTCAGGGAGAAAGTTCCTAAATATAGTGGACAAGCTCGCAGCAAACAAATACTTTCAACACGTGAGTTTAATTGCATTTTTTTTTTTTTTTTATTGGATAAATGTGGCTTCTGTAAAACAAAATTTTCTCACTAATGTTTGTCATATTTTGTGAAGAATTTGTAATTGCAGCAGTCAAAACCATTAAAAATCAGAATTTCTTAGTATACTCCGGACAAATTTTTTTCTTCTTCAACTAGACTATTTAAGCAAAATATTTTGTCGATCAGAAATATTCAACTTCCAAATAATTTATTTCAAGGGTGAAGAAACAAAATGATGAGAAGTCGTAAATATCAGCAGAATGTATAATTCAAAGACGTGATGATTCTGAAAAAAAGGGGGAGCATAACAAATGAATAGAATGAGCAGAGTGTAAAAAGGTCATAAAGTAGGTCGTGAGAATACCCGAAATAAGGAAAATATAATTGAATATAGAAATAATTACTATCTGCGGGAAATTGCGGCGTTTGACTGTAATTTCTTTTTATTTATATATTTGAATCTTAGAGGCTTTTGGCCCAATCTTTACATTATGATGCAAGTGGTGATAGTAATAATAATTTTATTCGTTGTATAAAAGCATTAAATTTAAGTCGTTTTTATTGCATTGTGTTTCAAATACATATTTTCCGCATGTCTTTTTAATTGGGCCTCTAATAAATTTTTTTCCAGAATTTTGGGGGGAGGGGGGGGGCCCCCCCCCGGAATCCCCCCCCCCCCCCCCAAATCCGCCACTGATTTAAACTGTCTCGTTATTCCAGGCAACCGAACTGTCGTACGTTCGTCGTGCTATGGAAGGTGTGTCGAACACAGAAATTCGACTGATGGTGAGCGTGTCCAGCATCGAAGGCAGCTTAGCGATCAACATTCCTCCGGCTCCGTCCGATCGATTTTGGTACGGTTTTCGTCCCGTGCCGCGAATAACTCTGACCGCGAAACCCGCGGTCGGCGAAAGAGCTGTGAACATCGTCTACGTGACCAAGTGGATCGAAACCAAACTGCTCCGCGAGTTCGAAAAAATTGTCGTCATTCCCAACATGGACGATCTCATGATCCCTCTTTGCACTAATTACCCTTACGAATCTTGAGCGTAAACTGGAGGGCCTTCAAGAGTTGACAAATTCTTATCAAACGCCACTGACTTTTTTCACTGACGAAATTATCAACATTGCAGCAATTGTTGAACATCATTATCAGTTTGCGAAATAAAAATTTTCGAAAAGTTTCTTAAATTTATGATTCGAAGCAAAAGAAGACGAATTTTCCAAAAATTTAAGGAAAATTTTGAAAATTGATTTTAGCAATTGATTTCGAGAATAATCTTGTGTGCCAAGAACAAAATATTTCAGATACGATAAAAACAGAAGAGAATATTTTTTGACTCGCTATTTCAACCAAGACTGTGCCTCCAGTTTAACTTGATTGAAAAACAACTAGTATTAGAGGTATTGGTTTCTTGTTGTTTCATATTGTTCATTTTTATTTTTTATCGAATTTTATTTCTATTACAAATTATTTTTGTTTCGCGCCATTGTATGAGAACTTTATCGAAAAAGTTGATGATTTTTATGGATTTTAGAAAACCTCAAAAATCGCAGAAAATGTGCCTTCAGATTTCACACCTTTTCAAAACAAAGTTTTCAAAGTTGAGATTCCACATTCGAATTCGAAATCAGAAGTTCGAAACTCAGAACCCTGAAATTCGCGAGGTTTTCTAAAATCAGTCATGGATCGCAAATACGAACAGTACAATCCGACAATCATAGACCTGTTTGCAATATGTCCTTGCTAGTTGTGATATTCGATTGCATTGTAAATAGTGTTTGAAACGTTTGCACTCGGATTGCGATTTTATGTTGTACAACGACAAAACTACATCAAGTGCACGTTTTCGTAAGGCTCATTTTTCGATCGAAAAAATTAGGAATATGAGCCTTACAGCAACGCGTACATAATGCAGTTTTTTTCCATTGTAAAAATTATATTTCACGATCGTTCGTAAGAACAAAATTCTCAGCGTGATTTTGGTTGTGATAAAGAAAAAAGTGTTTTTTATACGTGTTATTTGTACGGAAACTTCGCGCTGTGTTTTTATTGTTCGCACGAAAAATTACCGGGGCGCGAAAACGAACGGAAAAGTTCACATTTTGGGTTGTTGGACTGAATATTTTTGGAAACTATTTTTGTCGGTGTTTTTACTCGCACGTGCAATTTTTCTCCAACCATCGTAATTTCCATGCAACGATTATTTTTGGCTACTCGCAACGTGTTTCGCGCGATCTGGGCGGAAAATTCGGGATTTCGGTTTTTGAAGGAAAAGACAGGCTTTGGAAATCGGGAGTTTTTCGCCCTTTTCGTGGGCATAAGAACGTGTGCTAGAAATTTAGTGCGTAATTGCGAAAATTGCGGGCCTTCATGCCAAAGCGTAGCGTATAAGACTAAATTCTTTTTTACCGGCGCGCCTCCGCTTTTCTGTGCAGGTTTTTCCATGCGTTTGTTACGAAGAAAAATATAGTATTATATATTTGTTGAACAAATTAATTTGGGTTACTTTGTTTCCTGAACTATTTTGGTTTACAGTTTCGTTACTCGAGAATAATTTCGCAGCTAATAAGATTTCGACTCCAAACAAAAAATTTATGCGAATTCAACTTCATATAGTTTACTTACAATGATCAGGTTCAGAAATCAAACCCAGTTTCTCCAAAATCTTATTCCTTTTAATTAACTCTTCATACAGCAAAGAAATAATAATAGTTATCTGATTCGCGTATAAAACTTATTAAAAAAAGCGCTCGCGAACTCGCGCAAAACGATAATAGATTCGTTCGTTAAATCTTTCATATAATACAATAATATCACAGTTCGGAGATCGATAACTTGCGCAACGAACGCGCAGTTCGTACAAGCGGATCTATTTACATTTTTTTTACACGGTCTCTCCACTCAATATACACAGACGCAAAATTGATATTCAACATCCAAGAGGTGCACTCTACAAATTTTGAAAATACATTGCAATCATTAATAATTGACAGTTTCAGAAAAAAAACACGAAAGGAATATTTGCCTTCCTTTGCAATTCATTTTATGTACTAACGAAAATTGGTCGTCATTATTAGGCCTTTTTTGACGCCTTCTGAAACAATTCCAGCGGAGCGATTACATCTCAACTATTCGAAAACAAAAAATAGTAAGAAAAACGACGTAAAGAAGTTGAACTTCGAAGTAAAAATAATATTTTCAACTTTCAATAGACTCAATTTTTTCTTGATCACGAAATGTGCATTTTTCTGGCTCACCATTTTGTCATTAAAAATGTAATATCTAAAAATATACATTAACTCTTTTCTTTTTTAATGTTCTCTCATAGTGAAAAATGAGTCTACTTTACAATTCATTTCCTTTTCTAACACTTCAAATGATTACACATTCTGAAAAAAGTTTCATTAAGAGCATCCCGAATTGATCCGTCAGTAAAATAGGGATCTACATAGTCATTTATTTTTAATCGATTTTGAAAGCATTATTTCAGTTAAACATGACCTCAGCGACGATCTAGGTACTTATATGCATCCACTGCATGCAAAAAATTGAAATTTATCATACTTCATGATACATTTCCATTTTTTTTTGCATCTGGTGGACGCATTTGAGTATCTAGTTTCTCACTGAGGTCATTTTTTACCAAAATAATGCTTCCAAAATTTATTCAAATTGGATACGATACGCCAATCCCTACCTTACCGACACAGCAATATCGAATATGAAAAAAAAAATTTTCGATGGTTCAACAAAATTTGCATTCTGCTGATGCAACGAAAAATTTTTGCTTGGGCCTATCTACAATCTCGCAAAACAAAATAAGAAATGGGCATGACAAAATATTTCGTGGAAAATCAACTTTTGAGCACGCAGGGGGCGCTTTCCATGGCAGTGACAGCTTCCGCCCAGGACTCGAGCCGGGGCGCGCAAACTAGTGTGAGGTCACCGAGGCGTTTTTTCGCCATTATCACGAATTCGCCCTGGCCGTGGTGAGCGTCGCAGGCGGTGGATACCCGGATCCGAACCTCTTTTTTCCTCCAAGGCTCGTCGGTATCGACTTCGTTATCCTGAAACGAGAAACGGTCCATCATTACAACCACATGGCTTTTTTTTTACGTGCAAACAATTGAGAAAAACTCTTTATTCTTGAAACAATCATCAATTTTCCGAATACTCAATCAGCTAATACAACTACATATTAATTTCTGCTTCTTTTTCCCTTCATCCTAATTATCCTAGTAACACAGGCATGCCAGGAGTGTATGCCATACGAACCTCGTTCTCGTCGACGCGCCTTAAGGTCTTAGTCACCCGGAGCACCAGTTCAGCAGTCCCGAGGTCCGGGTGTTTTTCCACAGCGCTAATGGTGCCTCTGGCAACGAGGTTGCTCTGGCAGTACGCGGTCGCGAGCTCTTCCGTCGAGCACGGCCTACACTCGGCCTCCTCGTCGGGATCCTGCCTTTCCAGGTCGTACTGGAGCTTGACCTGGGGTCGCACTGGAGCGCGTCCCGAGGAAAGCTCGTCGGCCTCCACGTAGAGCGCCGCCGTCTGACCTCTGAAGCGGAAGCACCGGTGCAGGGACTCGTTCTTGCCGTCGTTCGGCGCATACACCGGGCGCAGCTTCGTCTTGCCCTCCAGGTACACTCGGGCCGGGCCCGACACCTTCACGCAGCCCCGGAAGTTGCGGAAGCCCTCGCCCCCGGAAAGAACCACGCGCAGGGCACCCCGGGGGTAGCGCCAGGACACCGTCCCTCGCGAACAGCGGAGGTACACCGGCCGAACGCCTTTTCCGCCTCCGTCACTGCAATTATGAACACAATTTTCCGTGTGAGAACATCTGTATGTGGACTAGAAGAAAAACGTCAATTACAAAACCGAAATGAATAACGGTTTGTATAACGGTTACAATAGCCAGGAATCCCCTCGTTATTAGGGAACAGAAAGAAACCGCGAACGCGGTCTACATTTCTTCTACTTTCTCTAGAGGCCCTGCCTCTATTATGCGGGACTTTTACGAAACGAAAGTCGTTCCACCCACGATCTGTCGAAACAAGTTTTGTAACTCTTTGTGTATCACTCTGTATTTAATTCCAAACTCGCTGGAGGCGCCTCGCCCAATTCCTTCGCCCCATTCATTTCGAAATTAAAGGGTGTTCGGAAATGTGTCATACATCATCACCGTGTTTTACGATAGAAACGCATGATTAGCAATTCGAGTGTCTTCGGAAATTGAGAAAAATAATGACCTATAAACAGTGTTTGATTGATGGTGAATTTATTGAGATGATGGCGGAGACAACCATTTTTGGAACATTCATTTTAAACTGTTCAGAAGAGTTGTACGAATTCCCAAAATCTAGTCAGATTTTCACATTCGTTACGAAATTTAATGTTCTAAGATCGAGCTTAAAAATATTTTAGCAGACTCTCATGCTTCTTGTAAGGTTGGCCTGATAAGAACCTTATGAGAAAAAATATTCAGTCAACAATGTTCCAACGTCTTCGAGCATTAAATTGATTTTGAACACTTTTTTGAACACAATTTAACGATCAAAAGTTTCAAGAACTAAGCATTGAATATTCAAAAATCGCAACATCATTGAATTTCACACATATTTCGATTTTATTCTAAAAATGTCAACGGTAGTATCGACAATTGTCTTAGAACAATCCAAGGAACCATCAATGGTTATCGACAATAATATTTGTTTTCGATAATTCAATTCTCATTTTCCGAGTTCAAAATTCAAATATTAAAACTCCATTCGGTTAAATGATACAATACAACGAGACTTGTGATTGGTGGAAACGAATTGTTACGAGACCTGTAATTAGCGGATGTTTCGACAGAAATCGTCAATCAATTGATATCAGAGAAGGTGCTCAAACTCGGCACAAGTGACAATTGGTAACCGTTACCTTGTCCGGGTAAGCGAAACCCACCGGTGTGCACGCGAATTCAAATCCGTCGATTTTTCAAGCAAACGGCAAAAACCGGAAAAACCGCAACCTCGACAACGCCCCGCGCAAACCTCCGCTTTATATTGAGATCGCGCAGATAGGTATTTATCCAGGCGGTAATGAGAGCGGGGCTAGGAACATGCAACAGGTACGTACGAGGGGGGGGGGGGGGGAATTCACCCGCGGGGGACATTGGGGGAGAGAAAGAGAGAAAGATGAAACCGGTTTCGCGCGACTGGTTCGCACTTTGATGAAGCTGCTTTTTCTTAACTCCCCGTTATTAAATTATATCTCGACCTTTTTACGCGCGGAATTGGCCGACTCGCGATATTTCCTCTCCCCTCTCCTTCACCCCACCCCGCGTGCATAACGGTCAACGGATTCTGGAGTTTTGCTCGATCCTTCGCGATATTTTCGATGACGAAAAATTGATTTTCGTTCACTTAATTTACAATAAATAGAGACCACAGAAAAACGTGCCCAGCAAGAACAATGTTTTTTTTTGGAACGGCACGCGACAACCATAAAATGACCAAATTTGGATACCGCGGCAAGATGGCGGACACAGTAGCAATGACACCTACGGCGCAGGATGGGTTAGTGACAGGGTTGTCAGACTTGGCGATTTTTCGCCAAATTGGCGATTTTTCGCAACTCTTGGCGAGGGAAAATTCCAATTGGCGCGATGGCGATTTTTTTGGCAATTTTTGGATTCTGAGATTGTTTGTAACTAATTTTTTTATTTTCAGGAAGTTCCAATATAAAATTATTGCATTGTTCTTCCATAATTATGCTTTCATTCGCTTCCATTCATTGGATTTTTTTTATCATGTGCTTAGTTCAGTTTAAGAACAAGGTTTTATCATGTTTTTTCGTAAACTTGAAGGTAAAACACTAACTTTTTATTGCGTAAAATGTTGGATTTACAATATTTTCGAATTTTCGCGCCTTCAAGTACTACTTTTGCACCACTGATCTGTAATATACACTGGATAGCTGATGAGATAGGTGGGGATGACCCCAATTGAACGTCGCCATTGAATATATATATAGATATATGATACAATGTTCTTGGTCGGCCATTTGTAGGTATTTGGACAGTACATGCGCGATAGAGCGACGCGAAATTAAAAATCAGCCATTTACCCCGTGTAAATTTAAATGTCGCGTTGCTTTAGCACGCATGTCCTGACCCAATACCGCCAATACCTACAAATGGCGCCGTCCAATTGAAATCAGAGAATTGGTGGTGGGAGAATAGGAATCAGCTACCAGTAGAGATGTAAGGCCGTATTATTACCGGTTATATAACGGTTATATAACCGTAATATTACGTTACCTTACCAAATTTTTGGTCGCATAATTTCCGTCGTAATATTCCCAAAAAATTTATCACCGTTACCTTGACAAAGTGGATGCAAATTTGGCTCTAGCTCACCGTCCACCCACCCACCCACCACCCAACGGATTTTTATACTGTGGGGCCATACATAACCGAAAAAAAAAAACAAAAAGAAACAATATTACTTATTATCAAGTTTAATAAATAACTCACGAAAATGAGAAAATTTGAGGAAATATACCAACAAAAAAATAATTCAATCAATTTCATTAATTATGATGACAATTTGAATTTAAATAATTTCACATACATAAAAATAATCTCCTGCATTTCAGAAACAAACATATTATTTTTAACAAGTTACTTCAATTTTTATTTACTCGGGTTTGTGTAAAATATACTAGAATATCGATTACACTGATTTTCTAAAACATATTGTATAACCGAAGTTACATTTAAAAAAATGTCAAGAACATTTTTTTTAATATTTCAACTTTGTGCAGAAATCCCCAGTGATTCGAGTTTTTGTTAAAAGCTTAAAAACCTTGTACAATCATCTAGTAGTTTTTATAAAACTATGAATATTTTATACGTTCGATTATAAATTTTTTATAAAAAAATGTGTGATTTTATACAGTGATTTCATGAAAATTGTATGAAAATTAATTATATAAGATATAATTATTAATTATTAATCATATATAATAATTATATATCATTTTTTTTATAAGTCTCGGATTTTTTTAAGGAAATATTTCATAAAATCACTTTATAAAAATAAGCCATTTCATAAAAGTTTGATGAAATCAATAAATTTTATAAATTAATCAAAGTCTATAAAAAGTGTATGATTTTAATACAATTTATAAAAACCAGCATCGTTCGGGATAGTATGTTTCCTTTTCTCTTTATTTATCACGACTAAATCCACCTAAAAATATTCGCAAAATGCGTTATTTTGCATTTGCCAACGCAATCACCTTTTCTCTGGCGTTTGCGAAATTCGCGCGTACTCAAGATTCAATTGTACTTATTTCCGCACCCTGAGGCTCTAATTGCATCCGCTGTTGAAAATAAAATTCTAGGAAAGCTAGCAAGTGTGGATGAAATCCATAACAATACATTGTAAATATAAAAATAAACCTAATGACAAGTACATATTATTTTGATTATACATTTTTCCGGAAATACAAAAAATTTAGACATTATAAATGAGTACACGGAAGTAAATAAGTAAACTTGTGTAAAAGCGTGTAAGAACGCAACACAATAAATCTTCCGTTCTTTGTTAAAGTGCCCGGGGTTTTCGCGTTCAGCTATAGTAAATCGTGCTTGCGGTTTTGGCTAGACATACATAATATTTTATTCCATGGGAATGTCTTGAGGAGATTCGAAGATTTCGGTGTTTACGGGCCATTACCCAGATTTAATTGCACGTTTGTTTTCACGACAAGAAAGTACCGAGAGCCTTTAGTTGCGCTCGAATGGTCACTTTCCCGCACAAGATTTCCTTCATTGTAGACAATCGGATACTATGTTTGTTTGTTTCTCACGCTTTTTGTGTCATTTTTTGGGAACCTATTTTTATGACTATTGACGAGTGATTAGTTATGAGTGAAAACTAATATCAGACTGATCCTCGGTTGCTTATACTTTATGTATTTTTTTAACACGCGCACTCAAATCGCGAGTTTTTAGGTCCGTTTACGTATGCCAAAAGTGACCGATACAATGAATACATGTTGCATTATTAATGAATATAAGTTTGCAATTTTTGAGACTGTGAAAAATGACTGAAAAGGAAAATTTTTTGATCGAAATTGCATCAGAGTGGTACTGTAACAGCGACGTTTGATGTACAGTATGTTCCATTAATGCCTTCACCTATCGATATATCGAAAAATATCGATCGCCCATAAGCGATAATATAAAATTTGATATACATAGATATACCCAAGACACAATATCGATATACCGATAGGTGAAGGCATTAATGGAACATACTGTACATCGTATAATTCGGATTTGGTGAAACTTGTAGTAGAACTACTTGGGGACTGAATTTTCTAATATATAATATCCACACAAAAATGGTCAGCTAAATTTTTTGGACCCATTCATAATTAAGAAAACTTTCAAACCTTATGTGACAGTAACAACGGAATCACCCATGTGTACGCGGTTTCGTCAATCGGTCCCGAATCGGTTTTTTTGGCATACGAAAACGAGTCTATCAAAACTCTTGTTCGAGTGCGCGTGTTGGAAAAAATAGTATGTGCAACACGGGTCAATGTGGCCGATTATCGGCCGCAGAATTTCGCCCTCCCTTCGCTCGGGACGAAAACTTCATGCGGCCTCGAATCGGCCACTTTTGGCCCTAGTTGCACAACGTACGATTCTAGTTGAAACTACAAGATTTTTTTCTCAGTGTGACCATTGGAGCGCGAAACCAAAGTCTTGGTACATACTTTCTCGTCGAAACAAGTGTGCAATTAAATCTTGGTCTAGAGGCCCGTAACTACTAACACTGAAATCGTTTAATCTCCCTAAAAAATTCCCATAGCATAAAATATATATGTATACGGCTAGCTGAAACCGCGGGCACGATTTATTATAGCTGAACGCGAAAACCCCGGGCACTTTCGCGTTGCGCAAGGCAGGAACAAAGAACGGAAAAACACGTGTCGCGTTCTTACGCGCGGGTCAACGCTTTTACATAAATCCCGAGTGCGCGCAAATTCTGTTCTGCGCCAAGCATGTTTCGCAAACATCGGAGAAAAGGCGATTACGTCTCTCGTGTCCAATGCAAAATGACCGCGATAGGCGAATATTTCATGACTGGAAGTCGCGAAATATCCAGAACGAAAATGTGTTTCAAAAATTGTTGATTTATTTTCAAGAAGAAAATATGGTGTGCGTGTTTTATACCATTATTTGAGTCTGTTTACGTAATTTTTTTTGGCATAAACATTATTCTGAGATGAAGAAAATAACGAGAAAGAAGTCTGTTGAATTAATTGTTGGGAAAACGCATAAAAATCAAGAATATCCAACAAAAAAGTTGCAAAACTGACAGGAAATAAATATGATTGTTTCAAACATGACTCTAATAGTGCAAGAAATTGATTAAAATGAGCAAACGTCATCGCATTTTCAATTATCTATAATGTAATCCAAAAAACAATTAAGTAAAGTTAGGAAAAAAGAAGTATTTCTCGAACTTTCGATGACTGAAAATTTGACATTTGTGTAATTCGAATTCAAGAATTAAAAAAATTTGTATTTATGGGCACCGAGGATAAAAAAATCCAGAATTAGAACCTTCAGTTTTAAAAAACGAGAATTTAAAGATTTTTTTACACCAACAATTCTGTCATATTAACCAATAAATTACGTATTATTATTTATTTGATTCCAAAAATATCAAATTAATAATAAAATATTAAAATTCACATTATTATTATTATTGAATTGATCATTATCAAATTTGCAAACCTGCATTCCTCATATCATGAGATCAGAATTAGTATTTACAATTACAAAATGTGCACATTTGAAAAATTAATTTATTGTTGGTAATCCGTCGTCCGAAAATCATAAGAAATATTATTTCTTTATTAACGAAACCCAAAATAATATTCAAAATTGGAAAATCAAAATGTAAGATTAATGAAGAATCGTCGATTTGTAGAATATAAATTTTTTCACGGGAGGGGGGAGGGGGGCGGGGGGTGAAAACGAAATTATGTATAAAGAGCAAACTATAAATTTTTTTTCTAATTTCTTAGTTCTCTCGTTTGTTTTGTAACAATAACTCAAAAGTTGTAAATTTCGTGAATATTATGCAGTAATTGTCTGACTCTGGTTTTCCTCTCATCTTCTTTAAGATACATACACAAATCAGAATGAAAAGACAATCGTCCTGTGAATTATTGACAGTATTTACAATCTTCTCCCTACGTGAATTCCTTGTCTAGATTAAGTATCATTTTAAATCAAACAACCATCGTGAAATCTCAAACATCCGAAACATCAAAAACCACCTTCCAAAAATTCCGAATACAGGTATATATTATTATACCTTCTTTAGAGGGACCCGTCAATAAATCACCCATCAGCACGTTCAAAAATCCTTAAAGCAAACATTCTGAAAAATCCCCTTGAAGTTTCCAAAATAAGTCACCCCAAACGCAAACAGTCGTGTTTCTGCTCTGAATTACCAATCGAGGATTATACTTAGGATATTTAGAATGACAAAATATAATTTTTTCATGTCAAATTGTCAATGAAAAATCTTATGTAAGAAGGGAATTTAGTTCGAATTTTTCAATGGATTATTTCCGGAATTTTCATTACATTTTTTTCACTATTATATATTATGTTGATGAGTGTGTATCAATTGGGGAAAATTATGTAGTGATTGTTGAAATTTTCACTGGTTCCAGGACACTCTTGAATCCCAATACTTTGGAAAAAATGCAGATCCTGTATATTATCATTTATAAAAACATCATTAATTCGACTTTTTAATGATCGTCGATTATCTGAGTTCTGAGAATGTTGATCAGTTTCCATGATTTGATTCCCAATTTGCATAAAGATGATCAATTTTCAACAAATCTACCGAATTTTATTGAAATTCCAGCATGTCTGAGAATTTTCCAGGATTTTCGAAACTTTCCAGAAATATTCAACTGGTTTCTTAAAAACATTATGAACTTTAAATACTCTGAGAACATTTTTCCTAATTGTGAAAACTTTGAAGAATTTAAAAAATTCTTAAAAAGTTTTGGAAAACTGTAGATATTTCAAGAAATTTCGATAGAGAAAAATTCTACGAAATTTCGAAAAATGTCAATTGTTCAAGAATTTTGAAAAACTCAAGTCCTGAAAATTTCTTCAATTCAGTTTAGAAATTGTTTCAAGTGTTTAAATAACTGCTTGGCACTACGGTAACTGTCTACTTTAGCAACTTATGTTTAAAATTGGGTGAAAAAATTTTTTTTTTGTTCAATTCAAAAATACGTGTTTTTTAGCTTTAGAACTTGGTACCGTTAGCGGAAAAATGGTAATTCTGCGTTAAAATGATTAAAAATGTAAAAAAGTGTTACAGGCGAATAATTATATAAGTGATGAAAATGGCCAAAAACTTTGTGCAAACTCGGGCGTTTACATGAAATTTGCAAAAATTTGGTGCAAACTGTTCTATTAGAGACTGTGCAGCAACGTTTTTTTTACATCACACGAGAATATGAGCTCTACAACGAATTCGAATTGCCACGGTTTTTTTTATCGTACCGCAAAAAATGACAAAAAAAAAAAAAAAAAAAGAAAAGGGGAGCCCCGGGAAACAGGCCAACCCGGCCAGCCGCCCCGGCCCCCCCTT
>JAPYZK010003349.1:0-17413 GCA_030522785.1 Platygaster equestris | reverse complement strand
CATGCACTCAAAATACTGCGGGCGGGCCCCCTTTTTGAGGATTAAATGCGACGTCGTCAAAATGACCTTTTGCTTTACCTGTTTGGATTTCCCGGTCACGACGCGGTACAATAATTTGCTTCGTCATTCGGCATTTTCATTTCTTATTTCAAAAGTACATTATTGTTTTATAAATAAGTAAAACGGCTGGAAAAACCAGTCCGTTACAGTATACACTTAAGTTTAAATTTTCGACTTTCATACATTTTTTTTTTAGTTTTAGAATGTGAAGATTAAATTTTTTAGAGACGTATGTTTGAAATCTAAAAGATGTGTTGCTCGAGTTTTTAATTTCGAATTAAAACATCAAAACTTCAATTTTTCCGAATTTTGTACACTCGAGTTCGAATTTTTGACTTTCATACATTTTTTCATGTTTAAAATGTGGTTATTCAATTTTTTAGAGACGAATTTTCAAATTCCAGAAATGTGCTGCTCAAGTTTTAAGCTTCTGAATCGAAACGTTACGTTGAAACTTAAATTTTTTCGAATTTTATACACTCGAGTTCAAATTTTCGATTCCTATGAATTTTTTTCATTTTAAAATGAAGAGATTCAATTTTTTGGAGACGAATTTAAAAATTTTGAATATATGTTGAGTTTCCAACTTCTGAACTAAAACGTTAAAACTCGAATTTTTTCGAATTTCATACACTCAAGTTCGAATTTTTGATTCTTATAAATTTTTTCTTTTTCAAATGTGGAGATTCAATTTTTTGGAAACGAATTTCCGAAGTCTAAAAATGTGTCGCTGAAGTTTAAAGTTCTGAATCGAAAACTTTATCGAATTTTATACACTCGAGTTCGAATTTTTGATTCTTATAACCTTTTTTCATCTTCAAATGCTGAGATTCAATTTTTTGTAGACGAATTTTCAAATTCTGAAAATATGTTGCTCGAGTTTTTCACTTCTGAATGAAAACGATGAAAATTGAGTTATTTCGAATTTTACGCACTCGAGTTCAAAATTTTGACTTTCATGAACTTTTTTTATTTTCAAATGTAGAGTTTCAATTTTTTATAGACAAATTTCTGAATTTTGAATATATGTTGAGTATTCAACTTCTGAACTGAAACGTTGAAACCTGAATTTTCTCGAATTTTATAAACTCGAGTTTGAATTTTTGACTCTTATTAATTTTTTTTATTTCAAAAATGTGGAGATTCAATTATTTGGAGCCGAATTTTCGAATTTCAAAAATATGTTGCTGAAGTTTTGAGCTTCTGAATTGAAACGTTAAAACTTGAATTTTTTCGGATTTTATAAATTCGAGTTCGAATTTTTGATTCTTATAAAATTTTTTCATTTCCAAATGTGGAGATTAAAATTTTTCGAGACGAATTTTCAAATTAAAAAAATGCGTTTCAAAGTCAGTGAATTTGCAATTTTTATTAAAAATTCGCAATTCCGTCGTTCAAGGTTCGAGTTTCTGCACGAGTCCCTCATTCTTATGAATGAAGACTCGCGAATGCGTTGACTTTTGCGTGCTTTTGCGTCAATGGGAATTTTTTCCCGGGCAGAACATTCACCTTAAATTTCGTTCCTCAGTCATGAACATCGAGCGCAACGTTGCATTAAACACGATATTGGGGAGAATAACATTTGCGCGCGATTTCGAGGCTGCATAAAATAAAATTCTAGAAAAAAAAATGTTCTCGGATTTCCTGTGGTTTGTGCATTTTTAGATTCTGTAATTAATATAATACAATTTTTCAACTTATGTACATGTTAAATTCCTTCGAGTTTCAAACTTTGACATTTTATTGAATTTTGGAAAAATGTACAATATGATTTCGGGGGATTTCCGAATTTTTCAGCTACACTTTCAGAATTTGGATTTCCGATTTATTAGAGTTCCCAATTTTAACATGTTCGACGTTAATTTAAAAGTTTGCAATTTTATCGTAAATTAAAGCGATTTTTGGATTCATATAAATGCATGTTCGGATTTTTGCGGGGATTTAGAAAATCACATATTTTTGCAGTTTCTCCAGAAATTTCAACGATTTTTTGATTTGAACGAATTTTTCGAATTTTTGCGAAAAATGAGAAAATTACAGAATATTAAAATTTTTATCAAAATGTATGATTCTGAGGAGTTTCTGAATTTTTTCATTTGGAAAGTATTATTAGGGAATTATTTTGGAACTAGAATATTTTGTTCGTTAGAGTTCCGAATTTTTACATTCACGAAGTAATTTGAAAGATTTTTGAGTTTTTTGGGAAATGCAGCGATTTTTGAATGAGTTGAAATATTAGGATTTTTGCCAAGATAAAAAAATAACGGAATTTTTCAAGAATTGCAAATTTTCCAGGTTTTCCGAAAACTAAGACTTATTTATTTTAGGGTAAATCAACAGATCCTACCTTATTGACAGTTATATAGAAATTAATGAATATCTGTATTTTATCAGACTATTACGCTGTATTTTGCTCGATGATAATTGGGAAATAAGCAAATGAGATACATTTTAGTGTAAAACTGACATTTGGATTAATTCTGTAGTGAGGAAATATCAGCCACTCGACGGCCACCTAGTAACCACCCAGCAACCACCTATTTAAGTGGTTGGAGGTTTACCAGGGTATCAATTCTTCAACGCGAAAGTTCATCTCTAAAAACGCTCCTTCCTTGCGAGAACCTTGCTTCATTTATTGCAATTCGCAATTGCCAGCAATTGCGTGCAACTGTCTGATTTGTCATGTTTACTGCGCCAGCTGTAGTTACGCTTAGCACTCAGCTGTCGCTATTCCATGATAATCATATCATTAATTTTGGTGAGCAAAATATTGTCAATGTCGATCATTATGTCGCTATATACATATATAGTAAGTAAACAGTTCACGCTGTCGCTCGAACTGGGAAGGGAGAGAGACGGCAATTATCGTCATGTGGCAAGAGCGAGTCAAATTCGCCTAAAACAGCCTCATCAGTTCCATCACGAGCACGGATGGTAGAGATCCCTACCATCGCGCGCGGCGGCGAAAGAAACAGCTGTGAACTGAATAATGTTAATAATCGCACAGGGATCTGACCAAGAAGACTACTCTTCTTGGATCTGACAGTCGGGAAACGATGAGAGTCAGACGATCGCCCGCTCTCGTGTGAGTGCGAGAGAGAGGTAGAGACAGGTGCGCGTTGGGCGGCGCGAGCCAGACAGAGGAAGAGATTAATAATTCCCGTATATAACTCCCGGCTGGATTTCGTCGAGCGCCCTCTTTTATATTTTTCATTGATTATATTTTTTTTTTTAGGCGACGGACGAAACCCGTCCGGATTTCGTAATTTTCGAAGCTTACAAGTTCCAGACATTTCAAATATTCAGAAGTTCCAAAGTTTCGGGATTTCGAAAATTCTAGGTTCTAAAGTTGAAACGAATATTTCGATCAAAACTTCAAAATTTTCGAGTCATAAAATGTGAGTTATGATTTCTTTGAAGTTTCAGAGCTTTGAAAATGTTGGACGTTCTAGAATTCTGAAGTTCTAAAAGTTCCGGAAATCCTAGAAGTTTTAGAATTTCGAAGTTTTTCAGAATTTCAAAAAACCTCAACTTTGGAAGCTAACAAATCTGGAAATGTTCGTATGTTTGGAAGTTTTCGAAATTTTATCCGCAATTCTTTGAAAGTATCAAGAACGAACCAATTTACGAAAATTTCCAGCACTTGTTAAAATTTGACATTATGAATTCAAAATAACAAGAGTTCTGAAACTGTGCATGATTTCAAAACAAAACCTCGCTCCGAAACAAAAAGTAAACTTGATATTCGTAATCAGCACAGTATAGAATTAGAATAGCTCTGAAAAATGGACGAAAAGGCGCGCAATCGACATTCGTCTCGATTGTGTTACGTGTTAAGCCTTACGCAATGCTTGTACATAATTTGCAAGAATGTACCGAGCACGTCCTCTCGTAATCGCAAAGTGGCAAGTGCCTCCAGCTGGATTTATAATGCCCGCAACGTTATTTTTGACGCTCTATGAAAATTATGGTGAAATTCTTTTGTTTTCTCAGAACTTTTAAAATTAAATAAGAAAATAAAAGGACTAATATTTTCGAACCAACTAGAAAGTAACGAAAACAATCTAAAAATGGTAATTTATACTCTCTAACAAAATTAAATCGAGGCAAAAATTCAGGTCACATTTGAATAAGCGACAAAAAAACTATTTTCACCAACTAACTAAAAAGTGACTGAAAAATTTTTAAAACTAACTGATACTTACATACTGAAAAGTCTTTAGGCTAAATTTCACTAACTTACCAGGTTACTAACTCATTTTTGCTGACGAACTAAAACTGAATACTTTTAGCTAACTAAAAACTGAGTCATTTTTACTCATTAATAATAACTTATTTTGACTTACTGACTGAAACTAACTAGTTGTGATGAACTAACTAAAACGTGACTATATCAATCGAAAAATAAATTATACTTACTAACTTAATAAAACTGAGACTTCAAGTCATGTTCGTATTAGTGACAAAAAACTCACTTTTACCGACTGACTAAAAAGTAGCTAGAACAATATAAAAAATGAATTATATTTACTGACTGAAAAGAAATCAGAACAATCTAGAAGCCAACTTTTACTTACTTACCAAGTTACTAATTTCTACTGACTGAAACTGGCTACTTTTGACTGACTAACTTAAACTCACAGAATTCAACTAACCGACAGATATTAACTGATATTGATTAAATGACTAAAACTTACTATTTTGACCAACTGACTGAAACTAACTAACTAACGAAAGTTGACTCATTTGATTATCTAACTGAAACTTATTAACTGAAACTAACTAATCCCGACAAACTAACAAGAATTGACTAATTTCGAACCGACCTTAACTTACTAATTTTGACTAACTAACTGTAACAAACCAATTATGACCAACCATTTTTGACTAAGTAACTGCGACTAACTAGCAAAAATTGACTGATTTTGATGACCTAACAGAAGGTAGCTTATTTTGACTAACTAGAACTAACTCATTCTGACTAACGAAAAATAATTAACATAGTGGATTAACTGACTGAAACTAATTAACTAAAACCAACTGATTTTAAATCACTAACGACAATTGACTAGTTTCGATTAACTTACTGAAACTTACTATTTTTGACTGGCTAACTGAAACTAACTAATTTCGACTAACTAACGTGAATGATTTGATTTTTATTAACTGGCTGTGATCAACTTATTATGACTGACTGAATCGAGAAAATTGACAAGTTTGATCAACTGACTGAAACTATATTAACAAACTGAAACTAATTTTTTCCGATTACTAACAGAAATTGGCTAATTTCAATTGACTGACTGAAACTGATTTCTGACTTACTAACTGAAATTGACTAGTAATGACAAACTACTTCTAACCAACTAACTAGAATAACTAATCATGACCGACTTACGAGAATTAACTGATTATGACTGACTAACTGAAACTGACCAATTTTGACTGACTTAAACTAGCCAATTCCAACTGACTAAAAAAAATCAACTTATTTGTTTCACTAACTGGAACTAAGTAACTAAAAATAACTCATTTCGACAAACTTACTGAAACTGACTAATTTTGACTGACTAAAACTAACCAATGTCGACTCACTAAAAGAAATTCACTAATTTGATAAACCAACTAAAAATAACTGATTTCGGCTAACTAACTTACGCCAACTAACTCTGACTCACTCCTTTTGACTGAGTAACAAAAATACTTCATTTCAACTAAAGGAATTAACTGATTTAGACTTACCAACCGAAATTAACTTATTTTGACTAACTAACTGAAACTTACTCATTCTGACTTACTAACTAGAACGGACCACTTTTGACTGACTGGATAAAACAAACTTTTTTTCACATACTAACTGAAAAGTAACTTTAATACTTAGTCTAAATATAACTACTACTCACTGACTAAATTAAACTAACGTCAAACTTCGGGTTACGTTAAAATTAGTAGCAGAAAACCAACATTAACTTACTAACTTAAAATAAAACTTATTTCCACCGAACAACTTGATAACTATTTTTCAACAACTTACTCAAATTGATTACTTTCGTCTCAGTGAAAACTGAGTAATGTCAACTGAATAAGACTAACTTATTCTTACTACATATCTGAAACGAACTTGTTTTGACTAAACCACTGAGACGTTCTCATTTTCGCTAGCTAAGAATTAACTAAAACAACTCAAAACAGACTCCTACTTACCAACTAACTCAAATTGACGTGAAATTTCTGGTCTCTTTCAAATTAGTGATAAAAAAACTGACTTCGACGAACTAACTAAAACGTAGCTACAAAATCTGAAAACCAACAAAAAAAAGTAACCAACCAACTGAAAAGTAACTCAAGCAATTGAAAAACTAATTTGGACGTACTAATTAACGAAAAGTGGATAAAAAAATAAAAAACTATCTTCCACTCACTAACTTTCCAACTTCCACTAACTTCAAACTTCAGGTCACGTTCGAATTAGTGACGAAAAACTGACTCACAATAACCAACCAAAAAGTAGGTGAAACGATGTAAGAACTAATTTTCACCTACTCCCTAGCTAACTTACCAAAACTGAATAATCTTATTAACGTCAAGCCTAAAAACTCAAAAACATAGTCACTAATTCGAACGATCGCCTTCAAATTAGTGACGAAAGAATAACTTTCTCTGACTTACTAAAAAGTATTTATCTAAAAACTAACTCTCACTCACTAACTAACCGAAAACTAAAATACACTTCTAAAATCGAATTTTCACTAAAAAAACCTGAATAATTATTTTCTCTAACGTGAAATTTAGATTCACTAATCCGATCGGTCAATTATTCTTCATTCATCCTCCAACGAATCAGCATTGCAACGAAGTTCAGGACAATCAGAGAAACATGGAAAAAATAAACTTTGTGCTTGTACGATTACCAATGCATTTTTAGGTATTCGCGTACACGCGTGACAGAGAACTTTGATCCTGCTTTTGACCTCAAGCGACAAGAATGGCATTGTATTTAAATGACGATTTTAATGTTTTCGATTCCTGTGAAACTCGCGGAGCTACGAATTTCTTCAGTTTTTGAATTTCCCTGGCAATGAAAATGAATACGCGGGAGTTGACAAGTTTTTATTGAGGAATCGGATATGTATTATCGCGAGTGCGGAATTCTAAAGGTCGCACGCGCTTTTGTGCGCAGTTGGAGTTCCTCTCTGAAGAGTACGTGAGTCGCATCCGGAACTTCCCGGGCACGTCATCGTGAATTCCAAATTGGAGAACGCTGCAGTGTTTTTCCGTGATATTAAGATCAGATATTAAAATGGAATGTCTTCAAACTTCTCGGATTACTTCCGAAACTTCACGTCGGAAACTTCGAGTTTGAATTTCAATCCGTAAATTTCGAGTTTGAACTTCATTTCTGCAATTTTGAGCTAGATATTAAATTAATTCTGAAACGTCAAGGTTGAAGTTCATTTTGAAAACGTCGAATTTGAACTTCGATTCGAAAACTTCCGGTTTGAAGTTTCATTCTGCAACTTCAAGGTAAAAATTGACTCCCGAAACTTCACGGTTGAGGTTCATATCGAAAATTTCAAATTTGAACTTCAATTCGGAAATTTCAAGTTTGAATTTGATCAATTCGGAAACTTTATGTTCAAACTTGAATTCGGAAACTTCACAGTTAAATTTCATATTAAAAACTTCAAATTTAAACGTCAATATAGAAAACTTCAAGTTTGAAGTTTCATTCTGCAACTTCGAGTTAAGAATTCACTTTCGAAACTTCACAGTTATAGTTTTTGTACAAAAAACTTCAAATTTGAGTGTCAACTTGGATAACTGTAGGTTTGAACTTAATTCGATAACTCAATGTTTGAACTTCAATTTGGAAACTTCAAGCTAAAACTTGTCTTCCGAAACTTCACAGTTGAAGTTTACAGTTTACATCAAAAACTTTAAATTCAGACGTCAGTTTGGGAACTTCAGGTTTGAACTTAATAAATTCGGAAATTTCATGTTTGAACTTTAATTCGGAAACATTGCGATCATAGTTGAATTCCGAAACTTCAAGGTTGAAGTTCATACTGAAAAAATCAATTGAGAAACTTCAAGTTTGAACTTCAATTCGGAAGCTTCAAGTTTAGAGTTTTATTCCGCAACTTCGAGCTGGAAGTTAACTTTCGAAACTTCACAGTTAAAGTTTTTATACAAAAAACTTCAAATTTGAGCGTCAACTTGGATAACTTCAAGTTTGAACGTAATCAATTCGATAACTTAATGTTTGAACTTGAATTTGGAAACTTCAAGCTAAAACTTGACTTCCGAAACTTCACGGTTGAAGTTTACATCAAAAACTTTGAATTCAGACGTCAATTTGGAAACTTCAGGTTTGAACTTAATCAGTTCGGGAATTTCATGTTTGAACTTCAATTCGGAAACATTACGATCGAAGTTGAATTCCGAAACTTCAAGGTTCAAGTTCATACCGAAAACATCAATTCAGAAACTTCAAGTTCGAGCTTCAATTCGGGAACTTCAAGCTTAAAGTTTCATTCCGCAACTTCGAGCTGAAAATTGACTTACGAAACTTCACAGTTCAAGTTTTTATACTAAAAACTCTAAATTTGAACGTCAACTTTAAACTTGATCAATTCGAAAACTCCATGTTTGAACTTCAATTTGGAAACTTGAAGCTAAAAATTGACTTCCGAAACTTCACGGTTGAAGTTCATATGGAAAACTTTAAATTTAAACGTCAATTTGGAAACTTTGAGTTTGAACTTGATCAATTCGGACACTTCATGTTTGAACTTCAATTCAGGAATTTTACGATCAAAGTTGAGTTCCGAAACTCCAAGGCTCAAGTTCATACCGAAAACATCAATTCAGAAACTTCAAGTTCGAACTTCAATTCGGGAACTTCAAGTTTGAAGTTTCATTCCGCCACTTCAAGCTCAAAATTGACTCCCGAAACTTCACGGTTGAGGTTTTCATACTAAAATCTCTGAATTTTAACGTGAACTTGGAAAACTTTGAGTTTAAACTTGATCAATTCGAATACTCCATGTTTGAACTTCAGTTCGGAAACTTCAAGCTTGAAATAGACTTCCGGAACTTCACGGTTGAAGTTCATATTATAAACTTTGAATTCATACCCAAATTTGGAAACTTCAAGTTTGAACTTGATCATTAGGACTATGATGATTATTACGTGCATTTTTTGCAAAAATCAGCGAAATTGTGAATTTCTTCATGAAACCGGAAAAAATTCAAAAAATTGCTAAAGTTCTCCGAAATATTATAAAAACGTTCATAAGAAACATTTTCGAATACTTCCCACACAAAAATGATAGACGTCTTTTAGACGTTTTTCCCTTCATGTTTGAATATGAAAATAACCCTTAGGTCCCACGAAAAACGCAGCCGGGGACCAAGTCATCGCTAAAAATCGCAACCGCTTCATAAAATGCAGAACCCGCCGCGATTATGACTTTTTTATGCTTTCAATTATTCCGAGAAAATATCTCGGGGGACTTTCCGAAATTATGTGCGGAATAAGCCGCGACGAATTTTACGGCCCATTTTCGTGGCTTCGGCCTCGTGGGATAAAACCCATCCGGAATATTCATTCCGATGCATTTTTGCCGAGCCTTCGATTTCCTCGACTGGTTTCTATTCCAAATTGTGCGCCGAATCGCGAGAATGATTAATAAAAAACATTTCAACGCTTATTGGACTTCGCGTATGAGCGCATTATGCAGGAAAGACGAGAAATTTCGCTTTTGGGCAAAGGCGTAGTTGGGAGGAAACAAACTTGCGAGGAAGTTAATAAAAACTTATCAAGAAGTGGATCAAAAAATCTGTTGTCCCTCTTTTTTAGAATTTTGGAACTTGTGATAATAAAATTTTTCGGATTTTTGGTGAAATGAAAAATTCTGCAGAAAAATTAATTCGAGCGTGTTAGTTTTTTTCTAATTCTGGCGTAGATACGAAGAAATTTCGAATTTTGCAAGAATTATAAAAGTTTTTGACAACAAATTAAAATTTCCGAAAGTTTTGAAAAATTGGGAATTTTGTGCGATTTTTGTATGGAAAACTTGCAATTTTTTGTTAACTGCGTGAATTTTAAGATTCTCATAAGCATTTAGAATCAAAATAGTTGGATTTTTCTTTTTGCTGAAATTGGGGAAATTTGCAGAATTTCACAGAAAAATACATTGGGACATTTCAATTTTTGCAAATTTTGGAAAAGATACGTACAAATTTTGGATTTTGCAAAAATTATTAAGGTTTTTGACGAAAATTTAGAATTTCGAGAAATGATCAAAATTTGCAAATTTTGTTCGATTTTCGTCTGAAAGACTTGCAATTTCTTTCAACTGCGTGAATTTAAGAATTTTCGAAAGCATGTAGAATGAAAACGGTTGGATTTTCTTCCAATTTTTTCCTAAATTTTCAGAATCCGCAGAAAAATAAGTTCGGACATGTTAATTTTTGCAAATTTTGGCAAAGATACATGAAAATTTCGGATTTTGCAAGAATTATGAAAGTTTATATTATGAAAAAAATTAGAAAATTCAAAAAAGTTATGAGAATTTTCAAATTTTGTCCGATTTTTATTTTTAAGACTCGCGATTTTTTCTAACTGCGTGAATTTTAGAATTTTCAAAATCAAGTAGAATAAAATAGTTCAATTTTTCCGAATTTTTGCTGAAATTTGAATATTTTCCTGAATTTTGCAGAAAAGCGAATTCAAACATGTTAATTTTTCAACATTTCAGCAAAGATACGAACACATTTTAAATTTTGCAAGAATTATGGAGGTTTCCGAAGAAAATTTGCTAATTTTTTTCGATTTTTGTTTGTAAGACTTGCAATTTTTTTCAACTGCGTGAATTTTAGGATTCTAAAAAACACGAAGAAATTAAATAGTTCAATTTTTCTGAATTTTTGCTAAAATTTTCAAAATTGGCCGAATTTTGCAGAAAAAGAAGTTTTAACATGGAAATTCTTCAACATTTCGGCGATTTCCGGATTTTGGAAAATGCTTATGTTTCGGCAATGATTCGAAAGATTTATAAATTTCGCAAGAATTATGAATGGAAGTTTCTGCCAATATTCAGAAATTATGTTGAAACTTTAAGAATTTGCAAATTTCGTTCGATTTTTGTTAAATTAAGAATTTGGCACAATTTTACAAAATGAGCAAATTTCTGTGAAATTATAAAAGACTTTCGAATTATAAAAGATTTAAGAATTTTGGGTAGTGTTAAAATTTTGGCAAAGATTTGAGAAATTTCTAAAGTTTTCAGGAATTATGGATAAATGTTTTCGGCAATATATAACAATTTCTGAACAATCCAAATATTCTTAAATGTCGTTCAATTTTTTTTTAAATTAAATATTTGGCACAATTATATCAAATGTGCAGATTTCTGTAAAATCATGGAAGACCTGCTATTTTTTTAAAATTGCGCGAATTCACCAATTTTGAATAATTTTCTGAATTAAAATAGTGCAACTTTCTCTACTTCTGCCTAATTGTCTTAATTTGTTTAGTTTTGCAAAAAAAATAATGTAGTCATGTGAATCTTCGACAATTTTTTCGATTTCAAAATTCAGGAAATGTTTCGAGTTCGTACAGCGGGATCTCGCTAGAGCGCTCGTCTCGGGGGTCTCAAGTCAACATAACGCTTTATCGAGAGAGCGATAAGACGGGTATAAGCACCATCAGGTAGAAACCTCGAGAGACCCAAACCCAAAAATGACAAAGCATTAATGACTTTCCAGGCTTCCGGAATTCGCTCCCTGCTGTGAAACTCGGAGCCTTATCGCTGGCGAAATCTTCACGGTAAATTAGAGTGCGCTCTAACGAATCACGCTCTAGCGAGATCCAGTTGTATTTCGACGAAGATTTAAGAAATTTTCGAATTTGGCCAGAATTAAAAATCGATCAGTTTTTTGACAGAATGACCTTTATAGTACCAGGCTTTCGTGTGTCCTAGGGGTTTTAGGACTTTGGGGTTTTTTTTTTTTTTTTTTGTGGAAATTACAATTTAGCACAAAATTCTGCAAAATGAGCGAAGTTTCGTAAAATCACGAAAGACTTGCAATTTTTATCAAACTGCGTCAATTGCCCAACTTTGAATGTATGCAAGATTAAAGTTATGAGATTTGTGTTATTTTTGCCTAAATTTCAAAATCTGCTTTATTTAAATTTTGAATGGCAATTCCGATGTTACAATCATGATAAAATAATTCTAACATCACATACGTGCATGTTAATTGACGAAAAATTGACACAATTAAATGCTATGTAATCAGAGTGTAAATATGATTTCCCCACTATTTACGAAATGCACAAATAATTCGTATCCAGTTTGACTACGCCACTGCTGAGTGCTTTCAATCGTCTGTTGCCAAACAAGTCTTCGTTTTCCTTTCATTACGGAATTCACTCAAGAAACAGATATGATCAAGAAAAATGTCTCATGAACGCGCTCAAGGTCGCTCGTTAATTACGATATAGTTGCGAAACGATCGCATTACGCCCATTCACAGACGTGACGTTGATAACCATCATAAAAACACGGAATCTCGCGGTGTTTTTGACGACGGGGAATTTCAATGTTGATCGAGGTCTCGAGTTTTAATTGACTTGCTTTTACGTACTTCGAGTTACGAAAAATGTAGCGTTTGAAAAATTTTTTCATTCAAATAATGAAATTCGATAGCAGGGATATTGTTCACACTTTGGACAATGTTGGAGTTTGGAAGCATTTTGAAGTTGTGAAGTGTCAAGTGTTGGAATTTTCGGAGCTTTGGAAATTTTTTCAAGTTCTGGAATTTTGGAGTGTTTCAAAGATCTCAAGTTTTGGATATTTTGGCAGTTTTTTAAGAATGTCCTAGTATTTTGAAGTATAAAAAAAATATAAAATATTCTGAAGTTTGAAAATTGTTGGAGTTTTGGTAATTTCTGAAAAGTTTCGAATTTTGGAAATTGTTGGGAGTGACAAAGATATTCAAAGAATTTGTAAATTTGAAAGCTAGCCGGTTTTTAAATGTTTGAAATTCTAATTATTTGAAAGCTTTGACGTCCGGAATTCCGAAATTTTTTGAATTCTGAGAGTTCGGAATTTTGGAGGGTTATGGAGTTCTGAAGTTTCGGAATTTCGACATTTTTGAGGGTTTTTGAGGGTGACTTTTGAAGTTCCCAACATTTTTAAAGATTAGTTGATTAGTTCTTTGAGTTCCGAAATTGTGCACGGTTTTGAAGTTTTTAAACCTAGAAGTTCCGAAAGTTGCAGAATTTTCGAGTTCTGACGGATTCGGATTCATTTTAAAGTTTAGAAGAATTTTGAAGCTTTGAAGTTGGGAAGTTTCTGAATTTACTAAATCACGGAACGAAAATTTCGCAAAATTTGTAAGTTCTGGAATTTTGAAGGATATGATGTTCCGAACTTATGGAATTTCCAAATTTTTGAAAATTTCATAGAATATCGGAGTAATAGAAGTTTTGGAATTTCAGAATTCGAAAAGTTCAACGAATTCGCATGAATTTTCAAGTTTAAACGTATTTTAAAATTTTCCAAAGTTTTGAAATTGGGAGTTTTTAAGATTTTTGAAAATTTTGAAAATCAAAAGTTAGTTAGTTTTCGAATTTTCGGAGTTCTGTCATTTTCGAAAGTTTCCAATTTATGCAGAATTCCGAAGTTCTTATGTTTCGAAGTTTCGGAATTCTTAGAATTTTGTGATTTCTGAATTTTGGCGAATTTGGAAAAATGTTGGAAATTTGGAAGCATTTTGGAGCTTCAAAGTTCTGAAGTTTCTAAATTTCCGAAGTTGATTCCTGAACTTTTAAAGCTTCGGAAATTTTACGAGTCCCGAAATTTTGAATATATATGGAGTTCTCAAATTTTGAAATTTCTGAAATTTTTGAATTTTCCAGAATGTCGAAAAATTGTAAACAAAATTTTTTTTCATCGGAAATTTCGGAAGTCCAGAAATTTGTAGGTTCCGAAGATTCTGAAATTCTCAAGTTTTCGAGAATGTCGAAGAATTTTCCATATTTTTGAAAAATCGGGATTTACGGGAATCCCGAAATTTGAAATAATTATGAAGTTTTCACACTTCGAAAGTTCTGAAATTTTCAACTTTGGAAATTTTTGAAATTCCCAAATTTCCGAGAACGTCACAGAATCCTCAATTTTTTCAACAAATCAGGAATTTCGGAAACCTCGAAATTTTGAATAATTATATGAAGTTTTTACATTTCGACAGTTCTGAGATGTTCAAATTTTCGAGAATTTAAATTTTTTCTGAAAAATTGGAAATTTCGCACGTCCCGAAATTTGGAATAATTATGAAGTTTTCAAATTCGGAAGTTCTGAAATTTTCAAATTTCCGGGAATGTTGAAGAATTAAAAATTTTTGGGAAAAATCGAGAATTTCTGAAGTCCAGAAATTTTCAAAAATAATTATGAAGTTTTCAAACTTCGAAAGTTCTAAAAGTTTTGAGTTTCGAAATTTTTGAAATTTTAAAATTTTCGAAAATATCGGTGAATTGGAAATTTTTTCGAAAAATCAGGATTTTAGGAAGTCCCGAAATTTCAAATAATTATGAAGTTTTTTAATTTCGCAAGTGTTAAAATTTTTAACGTTGGTAACTTTGAAAAATTTCAAATTTTCGAGAATGTCGAAGAATACAAAATTTTTCCGAAAAATCGGGAATTTCGGGGGTTCCGAAATTTTCAAATTTTGAGAAATATCGGAGAACTTAAATATTTTTTTTTCAGTTAGGAATTTCGGAATTAAGTCCTGAAATTTCGAATAATTATGAAGTATTCAAATTTCGGAAGTTCTGAAATTTTTAAATTTTCGAAAATGTTGAAGAATGTATAAAATTTTCTTGAAAATTCGGGTATTTCGGAAGTCCCGAAATTTCGAATAATTATGGAGGTTTATCATTTCGAAAGTTCTGAAATGTTCTTTTTCCGAAAATGTCGAAGAACTTGAAAAATTTTCGAAAAATTATACTTCTCTGAGAATCTGAAACAATTAGAACGCTCACTAAAAAAAAAAAAAACTGCAATTTACTTCCAACTTTTAAAACTCCACATAAGTAATTACATCTTCAAACTTCAACTCTTCAACTTCCAATTTTTGTAAACTTGAAAAACTTCGACTGAATTCCGTAAAAAATAATTAACGAAATGAAAATACACCTCCAAATGTTTCGATTCCCCACAGATTGCGTCAATGGAATCAATTACGTTCGGGGAAGCAGTGGAAAAAATGCTAATTTCTTGGGCAGATTTTTTAATGATTCAGTTTCGTACGATCAAGTATATAGATACGACAACAATAAAGTGTTGAATTTTACGAGAAAATTTCATCACGTTTCAAATATTTCCTGATATGCAGATTTGATTGTGAGACGCGAGTTTATCTAAATGTTTCAAGTCCACGTGTGTGTTTGCAGGTTCTCGAGAATTTTGACGAGTTTCGGACATTATTCCAATAATTTCTGATTTTTGACCGGGTATAAAAACTCATTCTCATCATTTAATAAAATTATAAAAATAATGACAATATTGAAAGAATCAATTTTTTCATTTTCCATTCGCTGAATTTTGAAATTCCGAATTTTGCTTCACTTCGAAATTCACGAATTATCAAAATTTTGTACCTACTTCGAAATATTCGAATATTTCCAATTGAATGATTTAAATTATTTGTAATGATAAAAATATGGGAAATATCGATTTTTCAATTTTCCTTCCCTAAAATTCAAAATTCCGAATTTTGTTCCACTATGTAATTCCGTTTTTTTCAATTTGTGAATTTCCATTTTACGAAAATAGCGAATATTGAAATTGTTCGTTTGCGCAGAACGCAAAAACCTGTCTTCTGCGCAGGATGTCTAGAGTAATTCATAAAATGGCGGACTTTCTAATTTTTACCCCCACTTTCGTCCATTTCGCATCCAGTTAGAATTCATATCAGTGAAACTCCTCAATTCAAAATTACGGCAGGAAAATTTGGATTGAATAATATCATTTTTCCGTTACAGGGTGGAAATTCGTTTTGCGGAGTCGTTTATAAGGTCGATCTTTGAACAAATGTGACTTCAAAATGAGTTTGCAAGAACTCAATGACGACTGCATGTGTGGTTTGTTCCGCTTCTTGCACCCAATAGACATACTCGAGACTCGAGTAGAGGTTAGTTTTTTTTGTGATCAATTTTTTTTCCCAGCTTTACGTAAATCTATTGGTGGCTGTCATGTGACCATAAATTCACGACGACTTTATTTGAATTTGACCAATAAGATTCAGCCAACTTTCACCTATCGATATATCGAAATATATCGATCGCCCATAAGCGACAATGTAAAATCCACTGATCTGTAAAATACACTGGATAGCACTGGATAGCTGATAGGATAGGTGGGGATGTCCCCAATTGAACGTCGCCATTACATGTATATATAGATATACAATACAACGTTCTTGGTCGGCCATTCGTAGGTATTCGGACAGGACATGCGCGATAGAGCGGCGTGAATTTTAAAATCAGTCATTTACCCCGTGTAAATTTCAATGTCGCGCCGATTTTGCGCGCATGTCCTGTCCGAATACCTACAAATGGCGCCGTCCAATTGGGGGGTCAGAGAACTAGTGGTGGTGGAGTAGGAATCAGCTCTCCAGTGTATTTTATAGATCAGTGGTAAAATCTGATAAATGTATATAAATATACCCAAGATACAATATCGATATATCGATAGGTGAAGGCACTAATGGAACATACTGTACGAAGTAAAACATGACCTACGAAGACGTTGAGAATAAACACCCACTACAAAATATTGAATTTGAGAATCTCAAGCTAGAAATATCAACTTAATAATGAATCAAGAACAATCACTAAGAGCAAACCTTAATAATAAGACTTAATAATAAGATTCATCTCATTTAAGATAATAGTACTCAAAATTACGCGTTTGAACTTTCCCGCTGGAAAATTCCATCAGAAACTGTCACCACCATGGAGAACTGGAAACCTGGAGAATCAACTCGCGTGGTGGGGATGGCCACAAATCCTTCCGCAGCAGTTCATCGGTGCGGAGGACGGTGGCAGGGGGGCGGATGGTTCTATCTCTTTTCAAAACATTGTAACAAAATCCTAGCGCGTGCGTATAAAGGTCTTGGTACAGCGTTCCCAACTCGTAGTTCTAAGTAGAGCGTGGTACTAAGTCATGAAAACGTAAGGCCTATAAGGCGCGTTACTGCGCCTTATGTATCACTTAGAACTACCAGGAACTATCGTATTTTTATTTCATATTTTCATAAAATAACACGTGGAAAAATTACT
>JAPYZK010003348.1:0-12118 GCA_030522785.1 Platygaster equestris | reverse complement strand
TTGCCGTCGAATTGGAGCGTGATAACTGAAATAACGATTGAGAAATAATACAACAGGTACAAATATACGACATTGCGACATGAAGACAAGTGTTTTAACCAACCAGTGGAGGACAGTACATGAATAGCTGTGGAAGTTAAAACAGTTGCTAGATCGAGTCATTGTTGCTTCCGCGTTCTGAAAATGTATCATTATCAACCGTAAAAGACGTCAAAAGAAAGTGAATGCACAGCTGCGGCAACTAAAACTCGGCTGTCAGCGCGACAAGAGTTGGACAAAATCACCAGATTCGCACGCAAATATGAACAAAAAATCATATATCTGTAACGTTTGCAAAAAAATTTTCAACCGTCTAAGTAATCTAAAAACTCATTCGCTCATCCACACGGGGGAAAAACCTTACAAGTGTGATGTTTGCGGAAAGTCATACCGTACGAAGAGTAATTCAAGACGACATATGCAAACTCACACAGGAGAAAAACCGTACAAGTGTGATGTTTGTGAAAAAACTTTTAGTGAATTTTGGTATTTAAAAATTCACATACGAACTCACACAGGAGAAAGACCATACAAGTGTGATGTTTGCGAAAAAACTTACAATGTGAAGAGTGAATTGAAACATCATTTACAAGTTCACACTGGAGTAAAACTATACAAGTGTGATGTTTGCGAAAAAAGTTACCGTAAAAATATAAGTTTGAAATGTCATATGCTAACTCACACCAAAGAAAAACCGTACAAGTGTGATGTTTGCAAAGAGAGTTTCAGCGAATCATGGAAATTGAAAGAACATACACGAAATCACACAGGAGAAAAATCACACGAGTGTGATGTTCGCGTAAAAACTTACCGTAAACAGGTTAGTTTGGAACGTCGTATGCGAACTCACACAAGAGATAAACCATACGAGTGTGATGTCTGCGAAAAAACTTGCAGTAATTCGAGTTCTTTGAAGCGTCACTCACGATTTCACACTAGAGATCAAAGTTACGAATGCGATCTTTGCGAATCGACTTTTACTCAATTCAATCGATTAAAAACCCACATCCGCCTTCACAAAGAAGAGAATGGAGCCAAAAGTTCCGAAACTCTGCATAACGACGGAACTCAAACGCAAAATCATCATAATCATGACGAAGATACTGAACCACAGTGTCGTAAAAAAAACTTGATCACGAAAGATGTTCGCATCCGTTTAGTGAGACTCGATGACCTTATACTGCAGAAACTGAATCAACTCGCTGAAGGTATGACAAATTGTATAATTGAACACGTTTTCCAGACTTTCTAACATGTTTCAACCCAATTTAATCATGCACTTGCAGAAAATCGTCAAGAGCAGGAGAAACAATACCCTACTGTGAAAATCGAAGAGATCTTAAGTTCAGTCGATGCACAAGAAAATGGTTAAATATTTATTATAACATCTCAATGACGTGATAAAGCTGATAAAACTAACATTATCCGAATTTCAGATGTTAAAATATCTCCAGGGGAAAATGTACTAATGAACACTCAAACTGAGGGGATTAAACTTGAATGGGCTGATGATTTTCAATTGGTAATCTGTGTAAAATTAATACACATTCATGTATAACGAATCGACTCATAAATTAACAATGTGAAAAATAATAGCGATCGATTTGACATGACTTTGATTGACTCAACAATCACTAAACATCGTGTATGATGGTACTTTTTCAGGATGCACAGATCGTCAACGCGAATGAAAACGATACCCTTGATAATGAGTCAAGAGTGCGAGAAAAGCGCTTAAATTACTTGATGGGCAAACTGACCGCCGAAGAACATAAACTTTCGAATCAAATACGTTTGTCGAACGAAATTCTGTACGGAATCATCAAAATCCGAGACTTGCTGATTGATCGTGACAAATTCATGTCTGTCCTGATGACGCGTTTCCACGCCGATCCTGTTTTGACGTGGAAATCTTGGTGGGAAAAAAACAGAATTCAAGTATGCAGAATCTGTTCAAGTATAAAATAATGTCCGTTGCTCGAATAAGCTCATATTCCATTCTGCTTAGGTTGACGATTCTGAAAATCAGGAGGAGCCAGGACAAGTTTGTGAAGAAATGTTTGATTATCTGACGAACATTAGTATTGCGGATATGACCGGCGGCCTGAACCAGAAGAGACAACTTATATTGGAGAAGCTTCGGAAATTGCATGAAATAGCTGCATCGGACTCGTTGATACTGGAAGACGCACAATATCTCGCCGGAATAGATTGTTGAATTTTGTATATTGTGACTATATTTTGTCTTGATTGTCCAGAACTATACAAATACCAAAATTGGGGATCTCCGAAAAATCGCCCTGTGTAACAACATACAAATTGTACGGATACAAACCTATCTAACGTGGAAAATAAAACGTTCAATCATTCTTCCGGTAACTTCGGAAACTTCATAGTTGAAAAGGCAAATCATGAGACTCGAGCCCTCCAAAGACATTTGCAATTTGCATTTTAAAGCTGTCGAGGTTCGGGAATTACAGAATTCCAGGATTTACAATCCAAGTTCGAATAAATCTAGTACTGAATGGCCGGAATCCTAAAAAAATCAATTCATATCTAATTAAACAGTTAGATAACTGTCCAATTTCCAATTGGTGCTTGAAGAAATTCAAAAATTTTTTTTCAATTTCTTCTATATTGCCGACTGTATAATTCCAACATTCAAACTCTAATTACTTCTTCAGTATTTTGATATTACTATTCAGATATAAAAAATATGGAAGAAATCTAGAGGGTTCTTCTCCCTGAGCGCTCTGCGCCATTTAGGTTTTTACGTATTCCCGTCTGACAGGTCAATTTTGATTAACGAATTTTTCAGACGTTTCTGCAAACGTTTTATCTGTGTGAAATCTATAGTTATTATTTGGAAACGACAATTAAAATTAAAGTAAATTCATTGAAAATTATTAAAAACAATAGAAATAGACAGAAGACTCTAGGAATTAGCGATAATTTATGGGAATAAATGGGAGTTTTGAGGAATACACAGAATGTATAGAAAAGAATAGATGTTACTGGCAATCTATGAAAAAAATAAAAATGAGTAAGAAACGACGAAAATCAATAATATTTTATGGGAATTAATGGGAGTTGATGAGAATTGAGAATTTTCAATGTAAATAAATAAGAGTTTATGGAATTAGATAGGAATTCATCGAAAAATGGATAGTGACGGAAATTTATGGTAATTGATGGAAGTGAGTATAAATCGATGGAAATTGATAGAAATTTTCGGGATTAAATGTAAATTGACGGGAATCTCTAGAAATTAGCGGTGATTAATGGGAATTTATGGTGATCCATGAAAATCAATGGAAATGGATGGGAATCGATGGAAATCGACGGAAATCTATAGGAAGTTTTAGTAATCAACTGAAATTGATGTGCTTCTATGGAAATTGATGGAAATCAATGATCATCAATAAGAATCGATAGGAATTGATAGGAGTTGATGAAAAGTAATGGAAATCGATGGGAATTCATGATAAATAATAGAAATTGATAGGAATCTATGGGAATTAATGGGAATTGATAAAAATAGACGAGAATAAATGGAAATCAATAGTGATTGACGGGAATTCATATGAATTCGTAGGAAACGATGGATATTAATAGCGCATGATGGATGGGAATTTATAGAAATTCTTGAAAATTGATGGGAATCGATTGGAATCGGTTAAAATTAATGGGAATCGATGATATTTGATGGAAACTGATGAAAATCGATGGAAATACATTAAAATAAGTGGTAATCGGTAGGAGTCCATAGGAATCGGGAAATGATAGTAGAAATTGATGCAAATAAATGGAAATCAATAGTAATTGATGGGAATTCATAGGGATCTACAGGAAAATTTATAGAAATTACTGAAAATTAATACAAATTTATGAAAATCGATGGAAATTCATGGGAATGAATATAAATCGATAGAAATTGTCAGAAATCCATGTATAAAGTATGAAATACCCATTGATATTTGTAGTAGCATGTATAGGAAGTATTCAAAGGAATTGTAATCATAAAATGCAGGCGCGCGTAGCGCGAGCATCATGTCTAGTTTAAAAAAAGACCATCGTATTAATTTTAATGGAAAAGAAGAAACTGTATTGCTTTTAAAACTCCGAGAATAGTATTGTTAGCGTTTGGTAAGAGAAACACTGCTCGGTAAAAAGACCCCGCATGCGAAATTTGTTGCCATTGGAAGATATCCAGCTTCTTCCTCTGTTCAAGCTGATACAGTAAATTGCAAACATTTCTGTTCTTCGAGTTTCTGGAAGATGATCATAGAGTTTTCAATTGAATAATTTTAAATCAGGATTTAAAACCCGCTGCATCAAAAATTTCAGCGTTTATAATAATTTCTATGAATTTAACACTTTTAAAAAATATTCATAAATTCTTTCAGTACTATTGGAATTTTTTTTCGTATATCAAAATTACTACAGGTTTTTAGAATACGATTCTTGAGGTTTTTATTAAATTATCATCACAGAAAATATTAAATATGTTCTAAGTTCTCGAAAACGATGAGATACGAATTTTTCAATATATTTTACGATGTATATTACATGAATTTCGTTTTTCATCTAGGGTAAGTGAGGGAGAGTTTGAACACCTTTTTTGGAATCACTGTTGCAGTCGCAGAAATGAAAATAATGATACGTTCTCAATTCTGTTAGTTTATCTTAACCCTTTAGAATAGTCCCTTGAAGTTTAAATAATACTTCTGATCGTGAATATAATCTTGCACATTTTTCGAAAATCTGAAAATTCGTCCGTTGAAATTTTTGATTGAGTTCGGTAACCTTGAAAAAAAATTTTTCAAGTTGTCAAAATGTTATATAGAATTGAATAGACATCGAAATATAACCATTTTCCGACTTTTGATGATGTTTCTTTCAAGATTACTATTCCAGCCAAAATTTACCCGTTTATGGAAGACATGAAAATTTTTCAACACTCGCGTGTTGCCACACTCGCTACGCTCGTGAGGCAATCTCCATGCTCTGGGAATCTCCTCTTTCTCCCACCAGTCGCACAATATACTCATCATGTTTCGTAATTTGTTGAAAAATCGCATAATTGACTTTATTTCACTCGCTCAGGAACTCAGAGTCTAGATTTATTTCTGAGACTTGTTTAAACTTCGATTAAAAAACAAAAATACAAATTTGTAGATGGAAATTATATATATTTTCATTTCTTTTTGACATCATTATCATTCAAAAAAAGGATAGTAATTAGTTCTCTTCTCAACTTACCTTACATTTTATTCAAACGCTTGATCCGTTCGAAATATATAATTAAAGGGGCGAACGTTCTTGAGCATTTCAGAAGTAAAAATAATACCACAAAAATCCTAAGGGGTCGTTCAAGTATTACATAACGCTGTTTTTCGGCATTTTTAATCCCCCTACCCCCCTATAATGCGGCGTAGCAATGTAAAATACATAATTTTTACATCCCCCCCCCCCCCCTTGAGCGTTATGTAATACTTGAACGGCCCCCAAGAACTCATCCCGATACCCAAGGAAACAGGAAGAAACCAGGTCCACAAAGAAAACCACCAAATCCTTACAATTGTATTTACAGTTTATTCGGATTATAATATTTATAATTCTCCTCCTCAAGGGCGGGCGGTTAAACAAATCGATCGGTACATATTTCAAAAAATCCGCATTATTCATTTACATTCTGTGTGTATCTCTAAGCATCGCACTAGCCTCGGAACCCTCGCACCTCCACATTTTTTCCCCCAACAACCTCAGTCTTTCGTTCGCCATTCGCACGTTTTCCCGGATTTCCCTCCCAGATAAAGCAAGAACGGCACAAGAATTCCTAAACTCAAAATCACCCTGACGATGTCTTATCGATCTCATCCAAAAATGATAAAAAAATAAAACATTAAGATACCCCGGATCGCTCCGTCGGTAAGGTAGGGATATACACAAATCAATTCGAAAAGCATCATTCCGGTAAAAAATGACCTTAGGTCATATTTTCCCAAGACAATGCTTCCAAAATATTCAAAAAATGATGTCAATCCCCACCTTACCGACGGATCAATCCAGGACATCCTTAATGTAATTTTTTTTCAAAATCGTTGCACAACTCGCAAAAAAATATCTCCAAGCCAGGAATTCTTTTTATTGTAACTCGTCCCATTTTGCCCCGGGAGTCCTATTTGTTCTCGAATCAGCACGTAACGCGGCCAATCAGATAATCGTAATAAATCATGTGCGTGAGTGAACTAGTGGCGCCGAACCGCGGTCCGACTAGGAAGTCTCTGTAGTAACCAGCATTAAAACGTATCACATTGTCTGTAGCATCCATCGGCAACGGGAGCCCGGGCATCCGAAAACAGCGACGAATGTCCGGGCCCCCGGTTTATTGTAATAGCGGCACGAGCGCCGCGGTAAATCGCGGCGCCCGTTCTGTTGTAGGTAATTGTCATTGTATATCAAACGTTATAAACTGTAATACAATGTAAACCTGTAAAAAATATAGTGAGTGGCTGCGGCTCTGTATAATATAGGCAGTAATATAATCGTTTATGGTACAGTTAATAATTAGTATAAATATATCCAACGCGGAGGCGCGCGTTCGCGTGGTTTCCGATTTACCGGACGGCGGAGGCTAGAGCGATTTAGGAACTACGTAACTGCACAACCGATGCGAGTAACTATTTTTCGTGTGCTGAGATTGGTTAACATCTTTTTTGAGATTTTTTTTTTCGTGGTTTTGTATGGATGTTGGGTGTAGAAATGGGTTTTTGTCTCGCCGTTGTATGTTTTTTTAAGAGGGGAGGGGTTTTGGCGCGAAAGTGGATCTGAAGTGGGGTTTTGGGTGAAGAAGAGTTAAAGTGGACAGAAATATTTTCTGGGGCGACGTAGCGCGTAGGGTTGTTGATATTCTATAGAAATATCGATATCGATGATATTTGATATTGGGACAAATATCGAATATCTTATGCGATATCGATAATATCCGATACAGCAAAACTCGTCGTATTGTCGCACTGTAAAAACGGTTTTACAATGCGACAATAGACAGGCGACAAAGATGGTAATAGCGACAATACGACGAGTTTTGCTGTATTTAGACGAACGTCGGATACGATATATCGTGTCCAAAATATCGATACACAATTACATCGAATGATGCAAATATATAATAATATCGAATTTCGCACATTGATTATCTCGAATGTTGGAAATATCGCTAATATCGAATATTGAAAACATGAATAATATCGAATACTGAAAGTCAATAATATCGGATGTGAAAAATATCGATAATATCGAATGTGACGGATATCAATAATGTCGAATGTAAATATATCGATAATTTCGAATTTTGATAATATCGCTAATATCGAATGTTGAAAATATTAATGACATCGAATACTGAAAGTCGATGATATCGAATTTCAAGAATATCTATAATATCGAATGTCAAAGGTATCGATAAATCTCGAATGTTAAAAATAATCATAATCGACATTCTATAATATCGATATGATATGAAAAACCCAATTCACGGTTATTAATATTATCCATAAATATTTATATAAATAGTATCTAATATCGATTAGATCTCAAATGAAGACAAATTTCGGATATCTGATACGATGTACCGTTTGAAAAAATTTTTGATATTCGATAGTACCGAATGATGAAAATATCGAATATTAAAAATAAAGAATGTTAAAAATATTTCATATCGCGTATCAAAAATTTCAAATGTCACTTATCAATAGTATCGAATGTTGAATGCAATTATAATATCGAATATCGAAAATACCGATACTATCGAATACTGAAAGTCTATAATATTGAATATTAAAATTGTGGATAATATCGAATGCTAAAAATGTTGATGATATCGAATGTTGAAAGTATCGATATCAACGAATGTAGAACAGATCGATTATATCGAATGTTCAAAATATTAATATCGAACGTCTGAAATATCGATATACAAAGTGTCGAAAATCGCATAAAAACAATATCGAATATCCAAAATATTGCGTATCAAGAATATCAATATTCAATCATCGAAATTCGATAACATTATAATCTTAACAACCCTAGAAGTGCAACGAAGCGCCATCATACATGTTTTTTTTCAAAAACTTCTGATTTTTGGACTCTAAGTCATCATTTAGACTTTTTCATTCGAGGTCAAGAGGTCAAAACTTTTACAGAATCGATGGTGCTTCAGTAATAAGTCACTATTCGTCCACTTTAATTCCACTTTCGGGTCAACACACGCAGACCCCAAATAAAACCCTCGTACGACATGTAGATAAATATGTACAAACGTGCAAAAATTACGAATCGCGTCTATTTACAAAAGTATGAAGGAAAAACTGCAGAACTCCTTCTTTCTCACTAAATAATACAATATCATCCTCGTGTCGTTTAGGAACTTAGGATGGCAGCCCTGATTTGCCCAGGGCCGTAAAATATACAGCTGCGTACATTACGATAACCAAGAAAATTGCGATCTCCGTGAATAATTGAACGTAGATAGAAGAATAATCATGAAATAAACTACAATTATATCAACGCTTATAATTATAACAGTGTCCCCAAAAAACAAACAACCGTGTGCAGATAGCGCAATAGGGAAGGTGACTGAAAATTTTTCGTGATTTCATTACGTTCGTTTGATAGAGAACCGAAAAATAATCGATACGTATTTTTTCTTTTCCAAATCGATCGAAAATTGGGGGAGATACGACGACTTGAAACGGCTGTGACGTCACTAGGGCGGTAGTTCTGCCTGGATTCGACCACTTTAGTGACGTCACAGCGTTTGTGAACCGCTGTGTCTTCAATTTTCGATTAATCGAAAAAAGAAAAAATACGTGTCGATTATTTTTCGGTTTTCTATCGGATAATATATTTCGATGGAATTTATTCGTCACTTTCTCTATTGGGAAAATTTCACGATATGTCGCGACGATGAACGTCAAGAAAGTCGGCAAAGACGACGATTTTTTCTGAAAATCGCGGGTTTTTGAGACATTTTTGAATGGATAATTTGGAGATTTTTTCATTTTACCGACCCCCCTTGAATGATCCTAAACTTTTCTAGAGAGTTGCGAAATGTACACCACATTGTCTTGGAATTATTTTTTTTTCTGGTTTTTATACAACATTCACAAAGGTTTATTTCGAAAGCAATGCGATGTTCGAGAGTTTTGAAAAAGAGTCTTTTGAGTTGATTAAATGAGTTTCGAGTGGTTTTTGGGTGTTGGGGTGGTGAAATCTGGTTGTTCCGGAATTTAGCGACGTTTTTTGGGATTCAAGAATTGGAAGAGAATGATGGCGATTTTTTAAAACAGGAGTTGAAAATGACTTATAAATTTTCGAAAAATCAAAGGTTGATTCCATAATATTTATTGATAAATAAAAATGAAAAACTTCGAAATTTCGTAAAATTGACTTGAAAATTGTTGTTCACCAAAACAGGATTTCGTGAAAAAAAAAAACTCGAATGAATCCAATAATCCAACATTAAACATCATCAATTCCAACAATTGACAGATTTTCCACTCACACTATACCCAAAAATCGCCAATAGTAGTAACAAAAAATCAATGAACCTTCCAAAACCAATAACTTTAATAAAAAAAACCCAAAAACAAAAATCATGATAGCAGACCTTTTTCTCCATCAAAATTTCCGCCAGGCCAAATTTTTGATCACTTTTACATAGTCCGCACCGTTCGTATTTCCCGCCAAATTAACGGTCACTTTAGTACCGTATTCGTATTTCCCGGGTGTTCAAAATGGCGACTGCGAATGCGCATCGAATGAAGAAAAAGGTCTATTGAGGCAGTGGACACACACACTAACGCGCAAGCCCGGGATTCCCAGTAGGCAATGGTGGGGGATGTCTCAGCAACATTTTAAACTCGCGATATCTCAGTCAAATTAATCCGATCGGGTTGATTTTTACGCGCAACGGAATTTTTAGTGGTCAAGAGTAGATGTCTTAACGACATTTTAAACTCGCGATATTTCAGTCAATATTGATCCAATTGTGTTGATTGTTACGTCAAACGGGATTTTAAGTACGCAAGGGTGGAGGATGTTTCAGCAAAACTTCAAACTCGCGATATCTAAGTCAATATTAATCCGATCAGATCGATTTTAACGTCAAACGGAATTTTTAGTTCGCAGGGGTGTGGATGTCTCAGCGACATTTTAAACTCGCGATATCTCAGTCAATATTGATCCGATCGGGCAGATTTTTATGTCAAAATGTTCGTAAGGCTTTTGCCGACCTCGTCAATTTATCAAAACGATAATTTCCTAACAATAAACAAAGTTAAAACAACCCAAAGTTCATAACTTTCCGGAAACTGAAGAATCTCACGTTATCTGCGGGATCCACTGCCTCGATTGTCTGTTAATCTCTCTCCTGTCGACTGCTTCCGCTCAAACGTCTACCTAACCCGTAAAATCGACCCCCCCCCCCCTTCCCTCGTTTTTTAATGCAAAATAATACTGTAGTCCGCACATGGTGCCTATCACATTATGTTTACAATAATCATTCACCTCGTCCTCGTAACGCGCACCCGAACAATCGAAACTCGCACTCGTCATCACATGTACCTATTCGATAATTATTCATTTCTTTTTTTATTCCTCATTATTCAAACGCAATATCAGAGTGGATTTTGTTAAAAAATCGTTGAAAACCGCGCTCGCGGTTTTTATAAACTCTTCTGAAACACCCTGTATACAGAATAATAATATATATATACTTTTTTCTATTGCGTTAATAATCAATAATATTAGTTTGTATTGTACAGGCTGTTTGAGGCTCGATCGCCCGTGGTCTATCCATTTTTCTCAGATTCTTCCCTCGTTACATGCGTTATTTATTCGTTTACATCCCTAAACTACGACGAAATTCCCGATTTTTTTTCCCCCCTCCTTTATCGTTATTTTTTCTTTTGTCGCGACAGAACCGTGTTGTACTCGACTTTTTATCCATTCACCGAGTATTTTTTTATAGTTTTTAATATGTAGTATTTCTTTTTTTTTATCTATCGTAGATTTGTCTGTGGCTATCCCTGATGTGTTATTTACCCTGCGCTTCCGTCTGGTTGTCGAAATATTGTTGTCGAAAATGCGGTCTACAATTTTTGTTGAGTCCTCCCCCCTTTTTTCAGTCTTCGCGAAATTTCGGCTCGAAACGGTGGGAGATAAACGCGTTTTTGGACATGGAATCGATGGTTTATCTTCTCTTTAGCGTGAAAAGTTTTTTTATTGCACTTAATCCCTTTTCTATTTTCGCGATCGAGTGCGGTTTTAGATGCGATTTTGTCACGTCACGGATCAATGACGGTTTTTTTCAACATTTTTGAGAGAGCAATAATTTTTCTGAATTAGTAATAGAACAGTACAAAAATTATTAAATATGTTCGAAAATATTCAAACCGCGCCCCCTCCCTACCCCAAAAACAGTACGTAGTCATCAAATTTACGAAAAATCAACATCATCAAGGATCCCGTATTCTCATCAAAAAACCTAATCTACAAACCTCTTTGGAAACGGAGACTCGAAAACCAAAACTCAAACTCGATCCAAAACAGATTTCCGCTTAAACGAGCCAAATTCAACATTAAAAACGTAGGTAATCCAAACCTAACCTAACAGAAACGACTCAGACCTCAACCTAACCTAAAAAAGAAAGAACACGTGACGTCATTATCCCGTGACCCGACAACCACCCACCCCTAAATCGCGTTACGCCAACAGGTACTGTGAATCGTCGTCCCGGCGGATGAAGCCCCAGTGGTTTTTCAACGAACTTTCCACTTTTGTACAAAACTTATCTACAAACTATACATAAAACAAAAACAAAAATTAAGTAAACGCGCGAAGACTTCACCTGCCGAAGCGACGATTCAGAAAACACGGAATCGTATAAAAGACGGTGGATCGATTGTATTTTTGGTTGCGGAGTCCTTTGGAGGGCGATTTTTTTTAGCTTGGCGTCTTTTAGACGTAGGGGAACAAGGGGCAAATCGGGACAATGTTGCGTTTGGTTTTTTT
>JAPYZK010003347.1:0-12119 GCA_030522785.1 Platygaster equestris | reverse complement strand
TTCACTTTCATCACTCTCATCTGTCATAACACTGTTTAAAAAGTTTAAACATTTCAAACGTATTATTACCAATTCTCTGCAAACGGAACTGAGTTTCACACCAAATGACACGTGTATTTTGACATTGTAAACGATATATATCGATATATAGCGAGCGATACTATACACTGTAAATTCGAGAGTTTTTGATTCAACGAAAAATTGCATTGTAAAATATCGGCTCATATTTAAAAAAGATGTATGATTATGATCCGAAAATCAGTTGAAGTGTATATACTCGGTCAGTAAATTTTTCGAAAAACCGTAATCAAACGGTTGGGGGCCCTTGTCGACGGGGCCCGGGGCAAACTGCCACGGTTGCCCCCCCCCCCCCCCCCTCCGCCAATGAGTTCAGGGGCCGCCTTCGCAAATTTTCGACCTTGGCTTATTATTTCAAAAATCGCTTTGATAAGTTTGAAATGTTCGTTCCAGATTCGATATGTTAATAAAGCTCAATTTTTATTTTACCCTTTCTACCGTTCGATATATCGATACTCATATTGTTTAGATAGGAGCTTTTTAATGGTTGGTGCACAGAAACATCACCCGGAATGGTGGTGGGATAATTCAATAATTGGCAAGTGCTCGCAAGTGCTTGTGTTGGCTCGTGTGCTCTCGCAGCTTGCGCACCAGCAATCACCAACAACCACGAGCAATCGTGAACAATCGTGAAGTGACAGCAGGACGCGTCGGACAATTGTCTAAGTGCCGCGCACGCGAACAACAACCAGTCCAGTTTCCGCGTCGTGTTTATTTCGGGTCTCGAAAAAAAGGAAAATACGCGACCAGGACGATAAATAATCCAATATGGCCGCCACGATTGACGACCGGCAGGAGCTTCTGGCGCAGTTTAAAACGGTGAGTTTCGCGTTTTGGCACCGCCCAGGCATCGCGGCTCCGTTTCATCGATCGCCGGTATTTCTCCCGTGGCACATGTTTATATTGAACTTTTTTCAGTTTTATCGGGTCGCGGGATGTCAGGATTACTGATAAGGTTTCATTTGGGGCGGGGGTGGAACTGTGGAAGTAGTGTCACTTCGCGAATTCGTCATGATTTCGAAAATCGTGAAATGAGATTTTTACGGAAAAGGAGGTTTTTTGGTGGAATTTGTTTGGACGTGTTTTAGTGTATTTATTTGTAGTATGTGAGGAAGTTGGTGCATAATTGAGGGAGGGATTTATTCGAAATTATTATTCGAAAAAGTACCTCACACCTCGCGATTTTGGCAGGATTTTGAGGAGCGTGTGACGATTGTTTTTCTGTAACAATGCGGATTTTGGGTAGATTTTGGATGAACAAAGAAACTTAGAGTTAGAACATATCTCAATTCATGTTAATTATGAGGAAATTGCCATTTAAGGGTTTTTGATGGGTGTGGGGGAATATGGAGGGGCTTAAAATTACGTTTATGACCGGAATATTATTTTTTTCTTACATTTTTGTGCTGGAAATGTTTATAATTGATTTAGCTTCAAGTTTTTTCATTAAAAAATTGGAAAATCAACAATGAGTGTTTAGTGGAAAATTAATTTTGCATACACTGCAATAAGTGAATAATTATTAATTAAAAAAATGCTTAATTATTGTAATTTTTCATTGAGTAATGATGAACTATATTGGAATTTTTTTGCAATTCAATACATGTATTACAGTTTCAACAGTTTTCATAATCGTTTCTATATAACTTTTAATACTTAATAAGCTTATAATTAATTACACTGTTCAATACAATTAATTAATTGACCATGGTTTTACCAAATTGTGTTATTGATAATTTATATATACTTATATGTATTGATATATTTTATATTTCTTTTGCCATATACATTAATTGACTATCGTTTAATTTAAAAAAGTTATAATAATTTTTTTTTTTTCAATAATAAATTCGTCTAATAAATTTAGTATGATCATTACAAAAAGAGAAAAAATTTTAATTGAATAAGAAACAATGTCGGTAGTAAATTATTATAAAAAAATGAGAGTGATGAAATTTGAAAATTGTTGAAAGTATGAGAAATGTCTTGAATGAGTAGAATATTTTAATTATTGAATATTCAATACAATTTTCCAATTTCGAAATTGAAATATCAAAATTTTTTAATTTTAATTTTGATCTACTTGGAGAATAACATTTGTTTATTTTCTTTTAATAGTATCTAAATATTTGGAAATTTGGATGTATGGTTAAAAACTTCTGAAAGTTGGAACTGATGCGAAAAATTAACGAAATTGTAAAGTTGTTGAATGCGACATTTCAAAATTGAACAAATTGGAAGTCTGGAAATGAATTTTTATTATTTAATTATTCTAATTATTCTTATGAGTAAGTACAACAATCATTTTATGAATCCATCATTCACATTCTGGAAATTTGAAAATTCTGAAATTATAAATTCGTTCAATTAAAACATTAATGCTAAGTAATGAATAAAATTGGACATTTCTGGAATAATAAAAAATCCACAAATCGAAATTTTAACGCGGAAGTCTAGAAATTTATTTTTAAAGTTCACACATTTAATTGTAAATGTGCCTTAAATTGATAAATTTCAAAGTATGAGAGTTTTCGAATTAAAATACACGGAAATATTCCAAATTCAGAGAATTAAAATTTTTCATTTTCAAAATTGTGTCGATTTTTCGTTTCAAAATGAAAGGTTAATCGAAAAAAGCAAATGGAATTTCTTAGATTAAAAAAAAATTCTAAAACATCGCGATATTCCAATTCGAACAAAATTTGAAGTAAAATAAAAAAAATACATCAAAAATAGGTCTTTCAACCGTGTGTTAATTATTTCGTAAAAATAAATAATTGACAATATCATTATGACAATATCATTAAAAAATACACATGAATGATAATCATTTACAATAATTGAATATTCAAAATTGAAAACATTTTTCTTAAAATATTCGAAATATATTTTACTATATTTAAAAAAAAAACTTGTAATAAAAACTTGTGTATTATAAATGTTCCAATTGTCTCATTTTCGTCTCTGTAACTAATGTATTGTTGAAATCGACTCGAACGTTATTGAATTTCGAGAAATTATTAATTCACCTCTATTCAATTGTATTACCTACTTACTTCTTTTCAATTTGTCAATTATAAACCTATTTTTCATAATTAAAAAAATTATCTTTTATTCTCCTTCGTTGAATGTTATCACCAACTAGGAATTTAATTACTTACGAAGTTATTTTTAATCCAACGTCCTTTAATTTTGTACCTAACGAAGAAAAACAATTTTTCCATTCGAGTAATTCAAAATTCTGAAATTCGAAATTCACAATTTTGAAATTGGCTCGGAAATCGATCAAATTGATTCCATAATGACGAGTTTTTCGAACTCTCGAAGTTTTGGAAATCATGTTGTTTTAAAATTCGAAAGTTTTCCAAGTTATCTTTTTCGGAAAAAAAATTAATTTATTTTTCTGGAAAATTTTTGCTACATATTTAGAAATTCGGTGACTGAAGATTTTTTAACAATTTTTCACGTAACAAAGAACTACAATTTCGTTATTTAAATACATTCCAAATTGTAAGTTTTTCGAACAATCGAAGTTTTGAAAATTCGAAAGATTTTTATGTTATCTTTTTCGGTAAAATATGCACTATCTCCACTTTTCTCTAAATTCGTGTAATTTTTGTGTAAACGTTTGAAAATCCAGTGACTCAAATTTTTTCGTAATTTGTTAATAAAAAAAATAATAAGAAGTATAATTTTTTCATTTAAATAAATTATAAATTCTTAGTTTCTCGCACTTTCGAATGAAAATCGTATTTTTTTTTTAATTTGGAATTTTTTTATGTCATCATTTAATCGTTTGGAACTTCAGGCACATCATTTATCTTTGAAGGAAAAAATATGCATGAACTCAAATTTTCTGTAAATTCATGTAATCTTAAACATTTGAAAATTCAATGACTCAATTTTTTTTTAATTTTTTGATCAAAAAATTATAAGAAGTATAATTTTTTCATTTGAATAAATTCAAAGTTCTCAGTTTGTTGAACTTGCGAAGTTTCAAAAATCGTATTGTTTCAAAATTTGAAATTTTTGTTCTGTTAGTATTCAGATTTTTCGGAAAAAAATGTAGGTATGAATTCAACTTTCCTGTAAATTCGTGTAATTTTTGTGTAAACGTCTAGAAAGTCAGTGACTCAAATTTAGGGTACATATTGATACTTCGATAAACGATTATCTTGTCTTCAAGTCATCGCTTTTTAATTGTTTATCAGTATTACGCAATCCTGCTAAGGGAACGATTGAACGATTGTAACCAGAAAATGTGGGAACTTTAGAAAAATTACACAAATGTATACTAATTTATTGCATTTTTACGATTCTGAACAATTTTGCACGATTTTTCGAAAGATCACGAATTTCACGGTAAATCTACTTTTGAGTAATGGTCTTGAATTTTCGGTAATTCGCAGTTTTTATATATTTCAAAAACTGCTGTAGAATAAACCCTTTTTTCCGAATCAATTATTTATTAATTTTCAAACATTTTTTCATGCCGAAAACTCGAAAAAGTGATTCAAAATTTTCCTAGAAATTCCAAAAAATTGGCTAACTTCTTAAAATATTGTCGAAGTGTGGAAATTTCGGATTCATTATGTTAATGAAAATTTGTACTATTTTTAAATGAGCGTAAATTATGATTGAAAAGCGTTTTTCGGTGCTTAAAAATCATTTTTGGTCTAATTTGTACATCGAGAATTGATGACAAGATTACATTGTAATTTTATTGATAAATTATCCTCGAAATCCTGAATTTTCAAGAAACTCGATTTAGTTACATGACTTTCATAAAATAAATACAGAGTCGTTGAATTTTTCGCACTCATTTCATGAATTTCAGTATAAAAACGAAATTGAGAATTTCTTTTCAATCTTTTTAATGTTAAATATATCGGAAACTGTACCTCGATTTACCAGATAATCCCAAATTTTTAAAGAATTTTAAACGTAGAATCGAGAAGAACCCAAAAAAAGGATTCTTTTTTAACTGATAAGGCAATCATAAAATCATTGATCCATTCGCGTAGTTCTGCGCTTCTCCAAAAAACGTACTGATGTTGACCTTGTTGAGTCATGAATGATTCACTGTTACTCTTGTATACACATGTGCAAAAAGTCGCGAAACGAGAAAAAGAATGCGGGACAAAAAACACGCGAGCGTGGTTTTTGAAGACCACAACAGAGGCGGAAAGAGTCAATGACTTGGAAGTGGTGAAGGAAGAAAAAACTGGCTCTTTTAAAGCATGGGTTGAAATTATCCTGAATGTATTTGAATTATATGAGCAGGGCAACTGAAAATATTTGTTTAAATACGAAAGATATAGATAAAGATTTTGATCACTTATCATTGGTGAAAAAAATTATATTTATGATATTCTGTATTTTCGTGAATATTTTATACTTATTTGTATTCGAGTTCAAATTAACTTGCGTTCCTAAGGACAAAAAGTAACAATTAATATATTAATATCATAAACATGTTAATGATATTCATTAATATATTTTTATATTAATGAATACATTATATATTCGTTGATGTATATTTTATATTAATAAATATATTTTATATTCATTAATATATTATTAATATATTAAGATATTATATAATACGATTATAAATAAATGAATATCATGAATACTTGATATCTATCGTAAATATTTTGGCCCTTTTTTCGTAAATATTTTCGGTTGCAATGATCATGAGGACAGTTTTGACAAAATTCATGGTTCTAAAGCTTTTGGTTAACATGCTAAAAAATTGTTGACACTATTTATAACGGATTTTTAACTAATTTTGAACTTCGGATTAGTAACAAAAAATTGCTACTGACAAATTTGAAGTCGTGTATCGTATGTATTCTTGTATGTATTGTATGTCTTGTATGTATTGTATGCCTTGCATGTATTGTATGTATTGCATGTATTCTTCATGCTTTTTCATTCGAGACTTTTTCGTATATTGTGAAAATGATTGATGAAAAATTAACTTCAAATTGTTAACATGCAATTCGTTCATAACAAAAAATATTTTCCCCAACGCCGTGGAGAAAATGAGATTTTCTCCACGGCTCAAGTAAAAGATCTTATTTTCTCCACGTTGTTAGAAAAAGTATGTTCCTCAACTTGTGCAGAAGGGCTTTTTTAACGAATGTGAGGTTTGCAAGACGAGCCGAAAGCGAGTTTTGCAAACCTCACATTCGTAAAAAAAGCTCTTTCTGCACTCGTTGAGAAATATACCATTCTTCAATTTTCCGATTTTCGCGCTCTTTCGCTGAAGGGTCTAAAGTCTAATTTAAATTAGCGTAAAACGAAAAATTTGTTAATAACATGCGTAAGAGCTTTTTATTCGTTTTTGGAAATTTCGCTTTAAAATTTACTAGTTCGATAATTCAGAGAAACGTGTAAAAATGTGTGTTTATTTATATTTATGTCGGAAACAAAATTTTCGAAATTTTTAAATTTGCTGTAAATTAGATCGAAGTAGATAAAAACCATAAAAATTATTCGGAAGCTCATAGAAAATGTGGAGAAAAATCCGGAAAATTTAATATACACGTGTTTTTTTTACCTTCTCACAAATTTTTCGATTTAGTTTAAAAATTCGTAATATTTCTACATTTTTTTCTCATTTTTACCAAAAGAAAATTTAATTAGGTTTTTTTTTTTTTTCGTTAAAAAATTAAGGAAACATGAATTGATCTTTCCGAATTTTCGTAATATTTAGCCATTACGGTTTACTTTCCCATTTTCTATATATATATACATTTTATATTTTTTTTTCTCATTTTTCCATAACGAAATAAAAATCTTTTTTTATTAATCTAGAAAATGTCTGTAATTTTTTGCCTTTCTCACAAATTATTCAATTCCCTTTTAAAATTCGTAATATTTATACATTTTTTTTCTCATTTTTACCAAAATAAAATTTGAACAACTTTTTTTTTCGTTCAAAAATTCAGAAAACATTTAATCTTTCCGAATGTTCGTGATATTCAACAACTACAGTTTACTTATTCATTTTCTGTACACATTCTACATTTTTTTCTCATTTTTCCGAAACGAAATTTGAATCTTTTTTTTTAATTCAGAAAATATTTCATCTTTCCGAATTTTCGTAATATTTGGTCACTGCAATTAACTTTTCAATTTTCTGTACCCATTTCAAAATTTTTTCTCATTTTCACCAAAACGAAATTCCAACTACTTTTTTTCGAATCGCATGAAAAATTTCAAAATAATCATGGATATGTTGTTTTTTGCGGATACTTTTTTCGTCCCCGCAGACATTTCGCCCACGATCCGCTCGAAAACGATAAGGACTTCTTTATCTTTACTGTAACAAAAAAAGAAAACAAAAAAAAACGGTTTAAATTCGCCGGGGAAAAACGTCTACGAGTAATTGATTCAACATGTTTCGTGTTGCGTTCGCAGTTTCAATCGTGACACATCGAGCGATGCAAAGATTTTGAAACAAAAAATGAATCATCCGCCTTGAAACGCTCTGCAAAAGCAAGAATGAAAATCATGCCAAGACCGAATCGTTCGAAATCGGATTGTTCAAGAACTTTTTAATTGCAAATTCTTCGTGTTTGACTAATGTTGGAGACACATTTTCCGAAACTGAAACATTGGATGAAGTAAAACATCGATGAGTAGTGAAAATTCAGGGTTGTCGCGGCCTTGGAGTCTTGAATTTTCGAGGGAAAATGAAACGTTTTGGAAAAAATGGAAGTTTAAACACGATTAAAAATTTTTTTAACCGTTAAAATTTAATTAATTGTATTTGTATGTGTAATCAGTAGTTAATTTTTTAAACCGTTCAAATTTCGCCCAAAAATCAGAAGTCTGGAATCACGCCCGCTCAGACATTTTCAAATCGTATTTGAAATATTAAAGTTTCCAGTAAAAAACGTTTCAAGTTCAATTTGACCGTTTTAAATTGCTTAGAATGCTTTAAATCCGTTTTGGGAGGTTTAAAACGTTGGAAATGTTCTAAATTTCGAATCTTTCTTTTAATTCAATATTCGATTAAATTTTTCGTAAGTAACTGTCTATTCATTGCGTAAGACAATTAATTTATTACGTAGAAAAATTGTACGTAAATAATGGACAGTACCTAATTTTTACGTGAATAATTTTTATGATTACTCATGATTTCATTTTTCTGCCGTCATTTCGTATTCTCGAAACTGAGTCATCGTAAATGATTGTCATTCTAGTCTTTCTCTCGCGATAGATAATTCCGATAATTCCGCTACTATATTGAATCCAATAAGCGAGACTCGTTGGGTAACGACGCTTATCATTTTATCGTTGATGATTGTTCTTTGACTTTGTACGCTCGAAATTTGAGATTCGATAATGTCTTTGTGATAAATTTTTTAGTTGGATAATTTCGATGGTATTCAGTGAAGATAATCGTGTTATACTTGAATGATGATTCTATTCTCGTGTTTTTGTCACGTCTTTATGAGGATTGAGGAGGTTTTATTTTAATTTACAGTTTCCTTGGTATTTAGTGAAGCTGATCATGTAGCTTCAAGTGACCAGCTGACATTGTAGAAAAAAAGGACAATTTCATGGCTAAACAATTTTACTTGTATGAAGTTTTGGAAGTTGTAAATTAAAGTTTTTTTTTTCAAGTTGAGGTTTTGAAGTTATGAGATTGGATGTTGAGGTTTCAGTTCGAAGTTTCAAGTTGTAGGTTAAAGTTTGACTTAAAACGTCAGATTTAGAATTTTTTTTCAAGTTTCGATGTGAGAGTTATGAGTTTGAAGTTCGAAATTCAAAGTGAATTTGAAATTTATGAGCTTGAAATTTTTTTAGTGTAATGTCAAGTTTATCGCAAGTTCGCGTTTAGAGATTATCGTTCAATTTATCACAAGTTGATGATTAATTACGAAAAATTCATTGGAGGTTGACATTTTAAAGTTGGGTTTGAAGTGACGAATTAGTTCGAAGTTTAAGTTTCTCCGAATTTTGGAGTTTTAATTTGAAGTAAGAAGTTCTTTTCATACATTTGAAAGTTATGAGTGTTGAGTGTCAAGTTGAAGTTTTTGCAAGATTTTGAAGTTCCAAGTCAAAGTTTGAAGGTTTATGTTAAAGTTTTTCTCAAGTTTACATTTAAAAATGATCCGTTTAAAATCTCTTTTGAGTTATCATCTCAAAGTTTAACGAAGCTTAACGATCAGAATTAAAGTTCAAACTCGGAGTTTCTCTGTGGTTTTAATTTGAAGTCAAGTTTCTCTTGGAAATCACATTTAAAAGTTCGATATTGAACTTCTCACTAGTCAAAGTCATGAGACTGTAGTTTCTTCAAAGCTTAAAGGTGGAGTTTAAAGTTCTTTTCAAATTTACATTTAAAAGTTATAAGTTCGAAGGTTCAAGTTGAATTGGAGTTTGAAGTTTCGAATTTGAAGTTGAAGTTAAGTTTTAGTCAAGGTTACTCATGCAGAGTTTAGAAAGCTGACATTTGCAGTTTCCTCGAAGTTCACGCGTAAGTTCAAATTACATATGTCAAATTGAAAACGTTGACATCTCAAGTTCCTTTCAGTATCAGATTAGAAACTTCTAAGTTTGAAGTGGAAGTTCCAAGTCGAAGTTTACAGTTGAAGTTACCGATGTGGTGTAAGCTTAAAAATTCAAATTAAAGTTCAAACTTGAAGTTTCATGGGGTTTTTCATTTGAAGTCATAAGTTTCTCTCGGAAAACATTTAAAAGTTCGATCGGAAATCACATTCAAAAGTTTGAAGTTGTTATTTCTTACGAGTCAAAGTCATGAGTCTGTAGTTTCTTCAAAGTTTAAAGTTGAAGTGGAAAGTTCTTTTCAAATGTAGATTCAAAAATTATTAGTTCGAATTTTCAAGTCGAAGTTTGGAGTTGAGTTTCTATAAAGTTTAAAATTGGAGTTTGAAGTTTCGAATTTAGAGTTGAAGTTAAGTTTCGAGTTAAGGTTACTCATGCAAAGTTTCGAAAGCTGACATTTGCAGTTTCCTTGAAGTTCACGCTTTAAAGCTGTAAATTTGGATTCAAAGTTAAAAGTTTGAAACTGAAGCCCAGATTTTGAGTTCAAATTACATATGTCAAATACAAAACGTTGACATCTCAAGTTCCTTTTAGTATCACATTAGAAACTTATAAGTTTGAAGTGGAAGTTCCAAGTCGAAGCTTGAAGTTGAAATTCAAAGTCGAAGTTTACAATTCAAGTCACCGATGTGAAGTAAGCTTAAAAATTTTGATTCAACTTCAAACTTGGATTTTCTTCGAAGTTTGATTTAAGGTTATAATTTTCCCTCGGAAATCACATTCAAAAGTTCGGAGTTGTTGTTTCTTACTAGTCAGAGTCATGAGTCTGTAGTTTCTCGAAGTTTGAAGTTAGAATTGAAAGTTCTTTTTAAATTTACTTTCAACAGTTATGAGTTCGAAGTTTGAAGTCGAAGTTTGGAGTAGAGTTTCTACAAAGTTTGAAATTGGAGTTTGAAGTTTTTAATTTAAAGTTGAAGTAAAAGTCCAAATATATATATTAATTCCACACAATCGTTTTCCATATAAGGTCTAAAAAATAGGACATTTGGTACAATTGAAAAAACAATATAATATGTAGTACCCTAGGATAGCTCAATAATACGACAGTGCTATTAAATAATAGAAGTCTGGTCACCCTAGCATCTATGAACTGGTGACTTCATTTTAAATATTTGTTAGCTCAGGTTCGAAGGTGGGATGACTCAGATTTGCTGTATTATTATCTTCATTAGATACCATTGGAGCTCAGAAACCAACAAGTTTTCTCATTTCGAAAACATCATCGAATCTCGAATTTCAAGTGTAAAAATAGTCGAAGAACAATCATCGACGACAAAATGATGAGCGTCGTTATCCAATGAGTCTCGTTTATTGAATTTAATCTAGTAGCGGAATGATCTATCGCGAGAGAAAGACTGGAATGACAATCATTTTCGATGACTCACGAGTTTTGCGTGAAGGAAATGACGCCAGAAAAATAAAATCATGTAAGATCATGAACGTTATTAAGAATCAACGAAAAATTAATTTTTGCGCGGAAATATTAAATTAGAGAACAAAGTTAGAAAAATTGCGTCTAAGATTTATTTTTCATTGTATTATTTTACGAATGATGATACAATTTGGACAACCTAATGGCATAAACCTGCCAATCGAAATTCCTCAACTAATGTTCGAATGAGTAATATTTTTTTTGAGTTTTCGAAATTTTTAACGACTCGTTACGGTTTTTCGAAAACTTACGAAATTGTTACGATGTTGTGTATATTTTCTCTGGAAATGAGTAATTTGACATTAACAATTATTTTATATTTATTCCCAGTGACGAAGAAAATTTTCAGTCGTTCGCTCAAGTGAAAAATCTCGCGATTTCGCGAAAGTTGTTAATCCAAGCGTGTAATTTTATCGCCCACGCCTATATTTCGCAGCGATTAACGAATTGCGCTCTTAAAAAATACAATGACTTGGAATGAAACGTCCAATTTATCAATAAAAGGAAAAAAGTCTTCTGGAACGTCGATAAATACTCGAAGTCAATATAAAACAATTACGAACTTTATGATTTACAAAACGAAATTGAAAATTTTCTTAAGTCCATGGTTTATAATAGTATATTGTGCGACTAGTGGGAGAAATAGGAGATTCCTCGAGCGTGGAGATTGCTTCACGAGCGTAGCGAGTGTGGCAACACGCGAGTGGAATCTCCTCTTTCGACCAGTAGTCACACACAATATTTTATTCAACAACTGCGAGAAATACGTGATTTCATGGTCCTGCTGAGAGAGGGGGAAATAATGGGTTACCTGATTGATTGACACAACAATCGCCCTTCGAGCTTTGCTACGTACTTTAGGGAGTTAAAAACTAATTATCCCTTTCGTTGCTTCAATTTTCATCGGGATTGGTTATGACTGTATTCAACACTTTTGTAAACAACAACAAAAACATTGCAGCAATACACAGTTTTGTAATTTTGAGTTTAGGGTTGGGGAGTTTGACGTTTCGATATATGTCGAGTC
>JAPYZK010003346.1:0-23863 GCA_030522785.1 Platygaster equestris | reverse complement strand
TTTCATATTTTTATGAAAAAAACTTTCCTGATATAAGGAATTTCTCTTATAGTAATATTTGATACGTTTTTATCACACAAGGGAATAGAAAATCATGTTTGTAACGTTTTTTAGTAATTACAAAACGTAAAAACATAGATTTTATAGGATTTGAAAATTCTCCAACTCAAATTGAAAATAAGCATCCAAATTGACATCGATTTGATGGACAAGAAAATTGACTATCGGATTTTTGATGAAAATGGTATATATTATCAGCAAAATCATCCAAAGAAGATTAGCAAAATTTTTGCATATTTTTAAAAATGTTGAGAAAAAATCTAAAAAAAATTTTTTGTGTATAAAACTTTCATAAATCCACTTCATATAAATTAAATTTCATAAAACTTCTATAAAACCGACCTTATACAAATTTTCATGAAAACTAAAATCACTAGGGAAATTCCCTCCTTTCCTAACTTCCCTCAAAATTCACCAAAAACAAAAAAACCACTCTGAAAAAACTTTAAGAACCACAAACACAAAAATGCGTGTCGAAAATCCTTCAGGCAACCCCACACTTGACCCATTTTCACCATTCTTCATAAAGCAAAAATTAGCCCGACCCCAAAATAAAAAAAAAAAAAAAAAAAAAAAAAACGATTACTAGACCGGAACTAATTCTCCCAGTTTTACACCTAAAACCAAAAAAACTCTGAAAAAATCGGGAAAAGAAGACTTAACGAAGTTATCGGCCGCTCGCGAAGTGACTGCCGGTTCTTCGTTGTGTCGGGTACAAAGCGCGCGATTGTCTGGCTGGCCGGCTCTAACGATCGCAACTAATTATTGCGCCATCGCTCGCGGGATAACGAGCGGCGCGATGCTTATCGCCGAGTGCTCAACAAACATCGATTAGAGCGATCCGATGACGTGCGCGCGAATCGCGGATCACGACTTTGGCCGAGGCTCGAGTCAGCGATGCGAATAGCTCGGATTAGCCGAGTCGGGGATCGTTCCCATTGGCGGTACGTGTCTTGTGCTCTTCTGTAGCAGCGGCGTAGTTTGACGCTAATTTTGGCGAGAAATTAAGACTTTTGGATTTTTATTATGGGGATTTTTTCAGCGAGATTTTGGAATTTTTGTAATTTGGGGACGGTTTGGAGAGTTGGGTTTTGTTGGGAATTTGATCAAGCACGTATCCAGGGAGGGGGCTAAGGGTGCTGAATCGCCCTCCTAAATTCTGGAAAATTTGAAAAATCTAGCACATTATTGAAAATTATATTCTGAAAAAAAATAGTAAAACACAAGTATCAAAATTTTCGGGGAACTAGATAATTTTGAACATTTTCAGCTTTTCAAGATTTTTAAAAATTTTGGGAATTTTCAGGGTTTGGAGTATTCCGAGAATTTGACAAGTTTTTAGAAGTTTAAAAATATTCAAAATTTTAACAATTTTGAAAATTTCAGAGTTTTGAAAAAGTTTTTAAAATTCTCGGAATTTACAATATTTTCATAATTCTTGATATTACGAAAATTTTAAGTATTCCTAACATTTCGAGAAACTTGACAATTTGCAATATTTTCAACATTTCAAGATTTTTGACAATTTTGGGAATTTTCAAAGTTCGAAGTATTTAGAGGATTTTGGAAGTTATTGGAATTGTAAAAAGTTCGAGAATTTCAAAATTTGGGTCAATTTCAGAGATTTTTAAATGTTCCAAAAATTCTGAAAATTCAAAATATTTTCATAATTCTTGAAATTACCAAAATTTTACGAATTCTTCACATTTCAAGAAACTTGATAATTCGTAACATTCCAAGATTTGAAACAATTTAGAGTATTTCGAAATTTTTCAGTATTTTGACAATTATCAGAATTGAAAAAATTTTAGAAATTTCAGAGATAAAGTTTCGAACATCTCAAGAATTAAGCCAGTTTTTGGAATTCTTGAAATTTTCAAAATTTTACGAATTTCTAAAATTTCGAAAAGATTTTGTTTAGTTGGAACATTTTAAATATATTTTAAGATTTTCGACTATTTCGATGAATTTCAAAGTCTAGAGGATTTTAAGAATTTCAGAGATTTCAAAAACACGAAAATTCTTAGAATTTAGGAAATTTTTATAATTCTCTAATAAAACTTCACGTTTAAAATTTGTTGAACTAATTTCGAGTGAAAATCACCTCCCCCCCCACGAAATTTATGGTTACGTCCTTGGATTTGATAGGAGTTTGGGCGGAATATTTCAATTTTTTGTTGTAAGTTTGATTTTTGTGATACTCTCGAAAATCTGAAAGGTTTTCAAACTTTTTAAAAGATTTTATGTCAGTATAAGGTCAAACTTACAGAAATCTTCACGATTCTTACAAGGTTAACCTTCTGAAACCTCGCCAGAAACAATTTTTTCATAAGGTAGTTTTTCAGTTCGTGAGAATTTTATTTTATTTCTTCAAAAGTTTTTATGGGGTCAACCCCGTAAGAATAATCGTGAATCTTACAAGATTTATCAAAGTCGACCCTGTATGAAAATGAAATCTTCGTAAATCCCCTAAAAATTCCAGAACTCCAAAAATCGGCCGTAAATGTCAAACGAACTGTCCAGAAAATCTCACTTTATCGACAATTTATGAAAATTCGGTATAATTCCTGTCACACATTCCGAAACGTTAGGGGATGCCTCCGTCACCTGTCAAAAAACTTCTATCAATGGAAAAACCCAGCCCTGTTTCCTACACCGCTGAAATTCGCGACTCCTTGCGCGATCCCCGATCTCGATAAGCGACAGCACGCGTTTCCCCCCCGCCAACGTCCCGCTACCTGTTACATAATATAATCGGCAATAGTCAACATCGTCGCTCGCGAGTCCGCGGCTCAGTCCGCGACGCGCTCTTCTCCGCACCGCTCTTGGCGCTAGGCCAACACACCGACGCGTACCCAAAATACACCTCATTTTACATAACAACGACTGCTTCTTCCCCCCTCTCCAAATTTTTCGAAAACTCTTCCCTACCCCTCCCTCGGAACCCTCCTTTTGCCAAAATTTACCCCCAAAACACCCCCTGAAATTTTATCTCCACCCCTTTGACATGCCAACGATTCAAAAATTCGAAAATTCTTATCAGTTGATTTGATTACAAAATGAGAGATTTTGCAAGTTTTTTCGAATTTTTTTTTCTTGGATTTGTCTATAAAAAAATCGATGATTCAGAGCGCGAGGCCGCGGTTTTCGGCTTCAGTCGCGGCGAAGAAGCAGTCGCTGTTCCTGTGCTCACGTCGTGGAAAAATCGGGTTTTTTGAGTGATTTCGTTATCAGGACCAAGTGTTTGATAAGCGAATTCGGAGGATGTCGAAGGTGTCGAAAAAGAGGGTGAAAAGGGTGACGTGCTGCGGGTGCACGCGCAACAGGAACAGCGACATAAGTAAAACACCGATTCTTCGTGTATTCTTGAGCGGCGCGATCGTTTGCTGACCTTGAAGCGCGGAAAATTGCGGGATCGTTATCGGCCACAGCGGGCTTCATTGCTTAATTGACGCACTTTGTCGTTTGCTTATTAATTTTTGTCGGGGTGTTACGAGGTGTTGGTTTTTTTTACGGTTTGGGTTTTGGGGGATGATGGAAATTTTGAATAAATTCGATGAATTTGGGGAGAATATTTTGAGGATTTTCGAATAAGTATTAAGGAGAGATTTTTTTGGAAATTATCCGATTTCGCCGAAATTATTAGATTTTTCGGAATTTTGATGGATTTGGGATGAAGGCCTTGAAAATTTTGGAGAATTTGGGGGAGTTAATAAATTGTTGAATTTATAAAGAAATAAATGTAGAAATTTCGGAAGGACGAATAATTTTAGACAACTTTGAAAATTAGTGAATCCATAATATGTTGAGAATTTGAAACATTCTCAACGTTTTTCGAGACTTTTTTTCTATTTACGAAATTTGGGAGAGTTTTGAATGGCACTGGACGAATTTTCGGAATTTTTCATTATATATAGAGGTTTTGAATGGTTTGTTGAAAATTTGACAAGTTTTCGAATGTTTTCAGCAGAGTTTTGAATTTTTAAGGATATTCAAGTATTTTGAAAGGTTCATTTAAAAGACAAGTGGTAAAAAATTTTTTTGAGTATAATTCGTAATTAATAAAAAAATGGCCAATACAATGTACTACTTTTTTCCAAATTTGCTAAGAAATACACAAATTTATGCAATTCTGAAGGCTGTGATAACATGAGATTTTTGAAAATCGTCCGAATGTGATGAATTTCTGCAAAGTTTGCCGATTGTATCAACTTTTATGTTATCTATAATTTTTTTTTTTTTTTAAGATGAAACAATTCATTTCCTGAAAACTTTTCACATCCGCAAGTTTTCATTTACTTAAGTATTGCCGAATCTTCAAAAAAATTTTCCAGTGCCTTCAAAAACCAGCCACGTTCATTTCAGATCGTTCAACAAAATCAAATTAATTCAATTAAAAAAAACACACACACAACTAAATGTAATTATATTTTCCTGAAAACTATCCCAAATCGTGAAAAAATTAAAATGAGTTCTATTTCAATCCGAAAAGTTTCCATTTATTCATTAATTTATAAACCTTTTCCCCAAAAATCCAATCAAACTATTCCTTACGAAATTAAATTTTATCGTGTTGTTCTCAAACAACACCATAACAAACCAAAACAATACATAAAACATAATGTTGTCTAACTTATTCTCCAATCGTATCCTTGCTCTGCGCAATGCAAAAGCGATTGTAAAACCGTTCTGTTTTGTTTATCCGAGCCAATCGTTTACACAGCATTATTTCGCAATCGATGCCACGCTTCCACGATTTTCCCTGTTCTAATTTAGAAAAAAAAATAAAAAAAAAAAAAAAAAAAAAAAAAAAAAAAAAAAAAAAAAAAAAAAAAAAAAAAAAAAAAAAAAAATGCCAAAACGACATAATTTAGAAACACCGACGAATCATTGCTTCATCTCATTAATATTCTTTCAACAAATCATTCTATTTTCGAAGTCGACACCATCTCGCCGAACCCATCCCATAAAGCAAAAATCGGCCCACATATATATTTCAGGGATAAACGAAAAAGAACGTAAACACGATTTTCAATAGTCCGTTGTGGAAACAGGAAGGTCGTCGCGATCGTCAACTATTTCAGTCCGATTCTGGGTTAACTCGATCCCGGCGTATCCGATTTGATGAATTTACCTCTCACAGGCCCGTGCGCGCATCTGATAAAATATAGGTCGCCGATCGTGAGCCATTACGGCGCCGCACACATGACGGGGCGCATTCACGTCCATCCCCTGCACGCAACGCGCCGCAGCCGGAATAAAAGAGCCGCTTCATAATAACGAGACGGTGCAGATGAACGTCATTAACATTGGCCAACTCCCGCTAAAAACCTATAACACGCCCTCGTTTTCGCTAACGTTTGTTTTGCATCGCTAACCAAAACTTGGCAACGGGCGGGCACGCGGAAACCTCTACATTCCGCGACAAGTGTGCTTTCGCGAAATCGTTTTTGAGACGTTTTTTTCTGCGACATTGAGGGTTATAGGGGGATGGGGGGTGGGTGGATGGAGGATTTTTTTTGGAAAGGGTGGGATCTTGTATGTTATATATTCGTTGTCTTTTGATTTTTCGATTTAAGATTTACTGACTTTGAGTGAAAAGGTGGAAGTTAAGATTGAGTGGAAATTACACTCGAAATAAGTGGGATTATATTCCCCTAGTGATTCTAGTTTTTATAAAAACGTTATAAGAAATGTGTATAAAAATTGTTGTAAGGTCGGTTTTTTTATAAAATTGGCATTTTTTATAAAGTGGTTTTATAAAAGTTTTATGACAAAAATTTTTTTATAAAAATTTTCGTTCAACATTTTTTAAAATATGCGAAAATTTTTCTAACCTTTTTTGGTTATGTATGTATATACCATTTTGTATATACATAACTTACTAATATAGTAAACTTACTTATAATATACTAAATATTGTATATACTTATTTTGCTAACGTATATACCATTTACATCAGTTTATGAGGCTCTAGGCTCAAATTTCGTTTCGAAAGATATTTAAAATGTTTTGGAGGCAGCGGGATTTGAACTTGCGACCTTTGCATCAGAAATCCGATAGTCAACTTTCTTGTCTATCAAATCTATGTCAATTTAGATGCTCATTTTCAATTTGAGTTGAAGAAATTTTAAATTCCATAAAATCATATGTTTTTACGTTTTATAATTGCTAAAAAACGTTACGAACATGATTTTCTATTCCCTTAGGTAATAAAAACGTATTAAATATTACTATAAGAGAGATTCCTTATATCGGAAAGTTTTTTTATAAAAATATGGAGCTTTTCATAAAAATCGCGATGTTTTTATGAAAATGACGGTCTTAGAAGAAAATTTGGAGGCTTTCAATTGTTTTTATAAAAAAACAGATGCATTGTATGAAAATCTTGACAGATTTTATGAAAAAAAATTTTTTTTCATAAAGTTTCTATAAACCCACTTTATAAAAATCAAAAATTTGTGTAACTCTTACAAAATCGAGCGTATAAAAAAGCGAATTTCTATAAATAATTTTCTGATTTTATAAAAACTTTCCCTGTTTTCATAAAAAGTACTATCACTAGGGTCGTTTGAGAGCAATATTTCACTCAACAAGATGAATGTAATTTTCCGTGCAAGATTCTACCAACTTCGAGGGAAATTTTTATTCAAGCTGGATTTGCATGAGTGTTACTCTTATTGAGAGAATTTTGATAAGAAATGAGTTGTTGGTGGACCGTCCGGGAAAATAGAGTGAATATTTTGAAAATTGGATGTAATGATACGAGAGTTCCTAAATTGAGGAATTTTTTCATAATTTTTTGAATTTGCAAAGCCTGGAAATAAGGCTAGGTGGATACTAGAAATTTTGGAAATATTTTCAGTGTGCGATGTAGAAAGTTGGGAAACATTTTTGAATCTTGCTGATTTTTTTGAAATATGTGTCGCTTTTATATACAAACTCATTCCAATATTTCCTACGATACCTCGGGTCAGCAAAAAAAAAAAAAAAAAAAAAAAAAAAAAAAAATTGCAAAAGTTGAATTCAATTCGTCCAGTTCGATTGACGGTTCGCTCAGCGCCAAAAAAAGCCTTCGAAACGCGGAAATTGTCGCTCGCAATTGTTGGCCGTGCGCGAGCAATCGAGCAATTGACGGAAATTGTCGGCGAAGGCCCGAGATTCCCCCAGGGCGAGACTCGTGGGCGGCGGCGAGCTATCGCGTTACGTCAGATCGCCGACAATCGTGCGCTGCCTTACATACCGGGAAAAAATACCCGTTAACGCATCGGAATTCGCGCCTCGAAAAAAGAGCGCGATAACGCCTTTAACCCTCCCCGCGACCTCACGTACGCGATCACGTCGCCCCATGAATTATTTATCCGCTCGCTTGTTTGCTTGCGCGGCGCGAAAAATCCAGATCCGATTCGGCAACCGAGAAAAACGAGCGCCCCAAGAGCCGTTAAAGGCGCCTGGAATTCTACAGGATTCTTAACCTCGTTTTCCTTAGTTATACACTGGAAATTTCAGGTTTTCCAGGGCCGCAAAAAGAAATTCTGCAATTTTAGAGTGGGATAGATTTTATTAGAGTTTTGTTGTTCGGGGTTTTTGGGGCTCTGGGAAAATTGTGAAATTTTCAGAATTCATATGCATTCTTTTTTTGTCGAATTGATGGCAATTTTGTTTTCTGATTTTTAAGCTTCTAACTTTTTGTTGATGAGAAGAATTTATGTTTTTCTTGAAAGTTTCTTTTTTTTCGAAAATTTATTTTCCTGATACTTGGAGAAATTTGCCACAATTTTTATGAAATGATGGAAGAAATTTTCAAAAGGTCAAAATTGATAAATAACTCTACTGAATTTTGAGCAATTTCGATCATTTTTTGAAGTTTACGAACTTTTGAATTTTCGATAAATTTCTATACAAGTCAAAATATTTTTTGCGAGTAATCAAATTTGTTGCAATTTTTATGACTGGCAAATTATGTAAAATTGATCAGTTTTTCCAGAATCATTGTCCAATTATTGTTATCTTATCAAGGTATTGTTATTTATTTTAAAAATTTTTGGTTCCTTAAAATTTCGCAAATTCCTTGATTCACTCATCAATAAGAAGTTCCTCGAGAACATAAAATATCTCAACAAAAACTCATGTCAATACAATATAAAATTCTACAGTCCGTATTTTTGGTTACATCACAATGATCTCGAATTACAATTAATAACCGTGCAAACACCTGAATGTCTCTTTGAAAGTTTTCCACAAAATTGCATAACCTCTTATCGCTAAAAACTTCAAACTAGGGCAGATAATAATAACTGTCTATTCTAAAAGATAAAAGTATACGATCGAATGTCTAAAAAATACAATGTAAATTTCTATTTCTGTTTCGTAATCATTTTTTGCGAGCCTCACATCAGTCATAATTTTCAATTTTCTTCATACGTACAAAAATTGCTTGCATAAATCAACAACGTTTTTCCGATTTTTCTTGCATTAGAATTAAAAAAATTAAATTAGAAAATCTGATAATCTAGAGCAAGGTATCTAATTATTGTTCATCTTCCAATTAGAATTCGTCAAAAAACATGCAATTTTGCGGTCGAAAATTTCTCTACGTAATTTACAACAAATTATTAACTCCAGTGTTTTTAAGTAATTGTTGAAGTTGCGAATTTACATGTCTTATGTTAATGTGTATGAGTATTTTATTGGCGAGAATTATGTATCTCGGGATTGAATAGCCCTTAGGCCTAGTTTTGATTCACGACTTCCCGGTTGCACTTTTTAATACCGTAAACCAACAGCGCGTGGAACGCGATCTCGCCGCAAACCTTCTCGGGTTCGTTTCAATCCGCCGATCCGAAGGATGCGATCATATGTTAATTACGTAAAGACGCTCTAATGCGCCTACCGATCGCGCGCGTCACGTAATCCCAGTTGCGAATAAAATGCCCCCGTCCTTATTTTTCAAAGAGTGAGCGTGCAAAAGGTGTCAAGTGCCCTCCAATAAGGTTCATTTTCTTGTTGAAGTGCATGAAGGAATTAACCTTATCGATTTGGTACTTGGCACTTACTGAATTTTTATTCTTGATACTTTTTGTGGAGTCCAAACGGTCGCCTAAATTTTGCATTCGTATATACATTGATGATGATCGAAAAATGGAATTATGGATAAAGAAATTTCGTTAGAAAAAAAGTACGATAATCCGAGTTTTTGTAAATTGTTCAAATTTTTGGAACTGTTTTATATTGCTAGAAATTTGGATTTTCAGGAGATTTTGTAACAGTTTCTACGTATTTTTATATTTTTCATGCTTTTAGTTTTTTTTTTTTTTATTTTTGAGAACCTCAGTTACGATATTTGCTTGGTTAAAAATTTGATATTTAAATATTTGAATTTGATCATTAAAAATTGAAAAATTTTAAGTTCATAAATCAAGAAGTGAAAAATTCGAAAAATTACAAATCTTGAAAATCGTGAATTTAAAAATAAATACCTAATTATTTTTTACTTTCATTACACGTAAGATTATTTGATGGTAATTTAAACTCGAAATGAATTCATTCGCAAAATCGATTTCGAATTTTATCATCACACTTTTAATTACTCAATTTTTTGAAATTTCAAAACGAGTTTCAAAATAAAAAATTGAGGCGACTTCTCGGGTCCCACGAAAAAGCAAATTGCTGCACATAGCTCGTGTGTAATTTTTCCCCCTCGTGATTGTGCCGTACAAATCGGGGAATCACCTTGATTGATAATGAGTCGTCCCACAGGCGAAGATCCCATGGTCAGTGATCTTCAGCAGTATCAATACATGACCGTCGACGATATGAAATCGATGGGAGACGACTCTATGCGAATCAGCGTGACCGAAGACGAAAGAGACAATCGACATTCTGAAGGTGAGAACGAATTCCGAAGCCGAAGTTTCCGACTTTTGGGAGAATTATTTTCAAAAATAACTTGATGTGCCACAGGCACGAGAAAACTTGTTTTCACACCTCGCACCAGTCACGGAAAAAAATTGCCTTGTTGTATTATCGATTATATATCTTCAAGAGGTGAAAAATGAGTTTAATACACTTCCGATGGAAAAAAAATCACGTGAAAGAGTTCGTTTTACTCTCTAGGTATATGATGCACTTTTTCCAGCCTAGGGCGTAAAATTCTTATTTAAGAGCTTTTGGATTATAAAATGATGGTTGAGGTTCGTGGTACGAGGCGAAGATGAGAACTACGAAAAAAACATATTTTTCTTTTTTGTATGTTAGTATTTGTTGGAGGAAAATCCCTGTGAGAATGGTTTTTCCACAAATTGAGTAGAGTTGTACATTTTTTAGATGAGAAATCGACCCAAAATCCATTCTGTTGGTTTCACCGCATTCCTTTCCACTCACCTGTAGATGTATTTGTAGCGTCTCCCAAGTAAGATTTGACCCTTCCGAAAAAACTTAAAATAAATTTGCAGTAATTCGTTAATGCATCTTAGGAACAATAGTAAAATTTTCAGAGTTGCAAGCAATCCTGGGTTCTAAAATAGTTCATTGTGTACATATACATTTTTATTGCATTGCTATTTTTCATTCAGTTTTGTTGTACCTTGTGAAAAATCCGTGCCATTTTTCATGTCCAAAAATTATGCTTTGTACTTTTGAAAATAGACATGTCTTTAGTCTGTCGAATTTTGGAAATTTCGACGGTTAAACTGTATAGTCTTGTAACTCTAGAAAATTTTCGAAAACTAACAAGATTTTTGATTGATGATTTATGATTATTGTTAAATGTGACTATGAAATTCATTTATCGAAAAAGAAAGTTCGAAACGATGAGAATTTTAGAATTCAGTAGCTTCGATTTTTTGGACTGTGTTAAATTCGAAAATCCCGAATTCCATAAACTTGGTATTCTAAAAACTCAAAAGTATAAAGAAACACTGAATTTTGAATTTAAGATTTCCCGAATGTAGAACATGTGAAAACTCTAAAATCCAAACATTTTTCTTTTTCGAAATAAGAATTCGAAAATTATTCAGTCCTTAATTTTCATGTCGATATACTTAACATCCATATTCCCTTTGAATCCATTCAAGTGCAAACTGGTATTTTACACTAAAATACCGAATATTCCGCCCAAAAACTAAATATACAACTTTTCTACCCAAAATCACCGCAAATTTATCCATTACAGCACCGATAATCACCGAGATGCTCGCCAAAGAAACCTACCACCGCTCGAACGCAACCGAATTTCGGGCGGACAACACCGACATCAACAGACACCCCGTTCACATCGGGTAAGTGTCAACTTTTTTCCACCCCCAAAAATTCGATCGATTTCTTACATGCTCGACGCAGCTGAAAACCGGCCCATCGCACTCGCCCGTGTTTTCCGAGCGATCAAACAACAGCCGTAAAAATTGTTGGCATTTCGCGAACGCTTACGTGCTCTGCGATCGCTTTCGTCGAACCATCAATAACCGAAAATAGTCGGCAAGTGTATTTTCCGCCGCGGAAAGCATAAATTTTAACTATCCCTAAAATCGCAACGGCAAGTGCGATGGCTCGGCATAAGTCTATTTTCCGTGCGATCAAATTTTCGAATCGGATGCGACTTTGAGCGTTGAAATTAATCCATGTGGGATCCGTTTTATTTGCCTAGGGCGGAAAAACAGGATTTTCGGAGTAGAATTGAATATTTTGTTTAAAAAAGATAGTTTTTGGTCCTAGGGAGAAAAAATCGCGTGTTTTTTTGTACCTGTGGCATAAACTCGCTTTTTTTTCTCGTGGGGTGAAAATGACATGTTTTGAAAAAAATCACGTTTTATGCGCCCCTAGAAAATAAAATATCTCGAACACTAGGGGAGAAAAATTTGATTTCCAAAAGAGACTATCTTTTTCTCCCTAGGTGCATAATGTACTATTACAAACTGGCTTGAAGGATAAAAAACGATAATGTTGTGTATTATAGTACGATATGGCGTGTGTTTGGTGGAAGATTGCTTGTTAACATTAACACAGTTTAACTTTACGTCATAGATACTTAACACGACTTGGTAAGGTTTTGACCAATCTTTCGCTCTTGGAACTTTACGGCCATTTTTCTCGCAGACACCTGATTCTTGTTATTAGTTGGTTCTTGTTGTTGGGATTTATGGAGTGTTTTCAGGTTTTCTTTCATGTTTTGAAAATCTCTGCTAGGTTATGTACTTGATTTTCGCGGAAAGTTTTCAAGGCTAGATGAAGAATTGTTGAATAGAGCAGATAAGGAAGAAAATACAGTCATCGTGAGGCTCGAAAACACTTCAGGAATTCAAGTAGAAATGAGCGCGTGGTTTTTGCAGTTTCACGTGGAAATATTTTGGTGAAATTGTGGAAACGCGCGTTTTTGAGAGTATTTTTTTCAGACCGGGGAAAAGTTTTTCATGTATGGTTTGTATGCATGCGTAGTTAATGCTTGAACATATTATATAGTGATATATGATGGAAAATGCAACTATGACCAAAAGATTATGTATGCATTTTCATGTATGGAGCATGTATGAATACATATGAGATTCTTATGTTATTTTGGATGGGTTTTGACTGTACACGACGATGGTGGAATTTTCAGTCGAAAATTTTAATGAAAGTTAGGAAATGAGTAATTAATTAGATTAGTAGTGGATTGGAAAATGTAAAAATTATCAGAGTTTGTAGTTGAATAGTTTAAAAAAGTCAAAAATGGCGAATTTAAGTTTGAATTAGATGCTTTAAGAGTGAGAGTATGAACGTATAGATACTTTGAATTATGAAATTTTTAAAACATCGAGAATTCGTGTATCTGAATTCGAAATTTTTCTTTTTTCTTAATTTAAAAAACTCGATAGTACACCCTAAATTTTTTCGAGTGAAGATTCACTGAATTTGAGAGAAAATTCTGCAAATTAATGTTGAGTGGAAAGTCCACTCAAAATAAGTGACATTTCACTCTTCGTAGAGTGACATTTCAATTAACAAAATTATTATTTAAATTCCACTATGGTTTTTAGAGTAAAAGCACTCAAAAATGAGTTAGACTTCACTCATTTAGAGTTGAATTCTCACTCAAGTTTGATTTGCAGGATTTTCACTCAAAGAAATTTTTGTTATACAGTGAACATTTATGGATTGCTTATTCGGAATCAGAAATTTTGAACGTGGGAACTTGATTGTGATAAAACTTTTGCAATTCACAAATTCGTCAATTTCCTAAAAATGCGAGAAATATTTTGCAAAACTGTGAAATTTTAAATATTCGTCTCAGAAATGAAGAAATACAAACAATTAATTGGCGAACTTTTATAAACAACATTATTTTCGAAATTACAAATTTGATGTGGATTTTCAAATACAAGTCATTGAATTTCAATATTCGAAAATTCATGTCAATTTGGATGCGAAAATAAAAAAATATGGCAAATATTGGTACGACCGGAATTTTTAATCTTCTGGGAATCCCGATATTCCAGAATATCATACATCTTAAAAAAGCACAAGTTCCAAAATCAGAATTATACGAATCAACAATCTAGTGAACTCAAAATTCAAGTTCAATAACAAAATAAAAGTACATGAAATTCCGCAAGTGTCAAAATCCACATTTACGTGTTTAGCAAACTTATGAGTTTTCCCAAATTTACCGTACAAATATTTCTGAAATCCATAATTCAACCAAAAATCCTCGTGTACAGTGAAAACCCGTACAATTGCATACCTGACAAAACCATTCAAAATAATACATAAAATTTTTTTCCCGGTAGCTTGCGATGAATGCGTTTTCCGCGTGTCGAAACCTGGCATGAACTAGAAATGATCAAAATTCTCGTATACACTGATGCGAAACTTTATCTCGAATGCACTGTTCACGTCATAGACGAGTTGTGCAACGTTTTTTTTCTATTTATCTATCTCTTCATCCAACACGAACAACTGGAAGCAATTTAGTCGTCAGTTTCCCCCACTTTTTTGACCGCCATTTTCGCGTTAAACGCCGGTTACGGAACGAATTCAGCGATTGATTTTTCTGCTCTGAATGGCGATGAAATCTTGCAAAACTGGAAAAATAAGAATGCTGTTCATGCTGAAGCTTTTCAGTAACGCAAAAACTATAGCACGTTATTGAATGCAGAATGAGAAAATTTTTTATTTTCTTTTTGTTTCACACACACGTGCTGGAAAAGCCTTGAAGCACCGTGAACTAAACGTGCTTCGTTTACAATCATGAAAACATGGCATCATCCATCTTCACTGCAATTAAATCTTACAATCTTCGCCGTAGTACACACGTATTTGGTTTCTTTTTGACTTGAGATATTAGAGTTTTGAGAGCATTTTGGAGTTTGGAGTTTGTAGGGTTGGGATCTGTAGAGATTTTGGTTTTTTGTCATTTTTGGGAGCTTGTTTTGCGTGAAAATTGAATGTTTCATTTAGATTATGTTTTTAGTTAGTGTTTTCGTGGGGGTAAAAGACATAAAATTTGCAGGGAATTTCGCTATGGCTTGTTATTGAATTTTCAGAGTGGATTCTGAGTTTTATTGGATGAGGATTCTCCTCTCTTTTTTTGTCAATCTGACGATTATTGAGGATTTTCGGGAATTATTATTTTAATTTGCAGATAATACGTTTTTGAGAATTTTGAGTAGCTAGAGAAATACGGCTATTTTTTTTGTCGGATGAAGTTTCTGAAAATAATTAGAAATGAATAAAATAGTGGGTTTTTACACCTTACGAGCTGTAAAATTTGAGTGTTCTTGAATTTCGTGTTATATGCAGGGTGTTGAATGGTATAGACAAAGTTGAAAGTGAGGAAAATTTAGGGAAAACTTAGGATTTTTCTTGTATTTTTATTGTGTGATATTCCATACATATTGTTGAAAAATTGAAAACAGAATTGGCGGATTTTAAAAAGAACCAGAGAATTGGATCACTTTTTCGATATTTCGTAACTTTCCAAAAAGTTCTTAATTTCGTAAATTCTTTGACTACAATTATAATTTTCTCGAATTTTCGTCAGTTACAAAGCTTTCACAGTTTGTTTACAAAGGTGAAAAAAGTTTTGAATTTTGTATGATTGTTCAAAAAGTTGCTAAAATTTCACGATTAAGTTACTCGAGGTTTTAAATATTTCGAAAATCATGATTTTGCTATCTTAATTCTATGAAAATGATATTTCGTGGCATTTTTAAGATGCCTTGAAATTCTGAATAAATTTGTGAAGAATTCATATTTTTTTTACTGTTCATGAACCTGTTACGTTTTATAAAATTTCGAAAAACAAAACAAAATTTTTAAATTCGGTCAATAAATTAAAAAACTAATATTCAAAGATCCAGAAATCCCAAAAATCCTAGTTTCTGTCATTTCCGACATATTTGACCGGTCGAAATTTCAAAATTCAACAATCATCCAAAAACTTGGCAATCGACATAAAAATTCCAACATCCAAAAATCCAAAACTCTGAAACTCATACAAATTTTCCGAAAATTGGAATCCGTAAACTCGTGAATTCAAACATTTCAAAAGCGCTACAAAAATTCGAAAAACCACAGTTTCTTGAACCTTTTGAAAAATTATCAGTAGATAAAAATGTAATTCCAAAAAACTTGAAAAAATATCTATTTCGTTTAACCGTTGGACACCGTGCCGCGTACTGTACCTATCTTGCATCCGTAACCCGCGAAAAAAAAGATACCGATTTTATACTGCACGAAAACGAGAGCATGAGTGCACGATCTAGAACAATTTTGTTTCTCCGATAATTACACGCAATTTTGCGTTTTATTATGATTTATCAGCGCGTCACTAGAGTCCTTAAATTCATCGCTGGCTGCCCTCGGTATCGTGCCGAAAGGACGTGGAATGTGGAGGGACAGGTACAACAATATACTTTTTTATTTCGTAAAACCGTCGTAGACAAGTACTCGGAAGCATTTCTTACGGAGCTTGAACCTTGTTTGTAAAAAGCTCGATGTCGTTTTTCATACAGTATACAATTATTTGTCGTGAAACTGTTATTTTATCGTATCTCTGAATTCTCGCGATTTCCATTTGCGCCAGCTAACGCTTACTTGTAGAATTTCGCGAATTCGTTGTCGCATGGACAAAAAAGGAAGAAAAAATGTATCGTAGGTGTGCGCCATAAAAGCTTCGGTGAAAAATGGTCTGTGTATTTCATTCCGTTTACGACTCTCCTAACGAACGCGTAACGTGCAATAAAGTCATTTGAAATTTGTGATTTTCATGGCCACTGGATGTATCACGTGTGCGGATTTTTCAATAAAAATGGCGTTTTTATTGGCCGTCGCGCGTTCGGAGATCGCCAGGATAGACGATAGAAAAAATGGTTAGATCGAGTCGTTTGTAGTGGCACATTTTTCCGACGAGGCGTCATGGAAAATTAGCCTTTCGTAATTACACGAGATCGCTGTGCATAAAATACACACATTTTCGAACTGGTGATGACATACTTGGGGGGTGATAGGGAGGTGGAGTGTTACATGACGGAATTATTTGTGACAGCGGTTGTGTCATGGGATGGAAAAAGATGTGACATGTCGCGTTTTGTGTGTCTTTGGAGATCATAAAATAGGAATTTAATGATGATTTAAGGTTTTGGTCGGGAAATTTTTATCTTTGACTGCTTAGAAGTTTGATTTTTGGATACGAACTCGAAAATTGAGGAATTTTTTGGTGATTACGAATTTTGAATTCGGCAGGCGAAAATTCGAAAGGTTAGATTTTCTCGAAAAAGCCGACTCCAGAAACGTTTGAACTCGGAAAATAATTATTCTGATATTTATTTTGAATCATTTAAATAAATGATGAAAATTTGAATATTTTTGGATTTTTCTAGAGTTTAAAAATTTTTTCGAAATCAACGAATTTTCCAAAATTTACGAATTTATCATATTTTTGAAAAAAATCTTGTGAGTTTTTGAAAATTCTAATACTTTTGAAATTTTCGCAATTTTTGAAAAGTTTGATATAATTAGAATTTTTAATACTTTTGAAGTCCTCATAATTTTTGAACTCTTCACAAATTCTTGAATATTTAGTCGTTTCCGAGATCGTTTTTCTCGGTTTTCTCAAAAAACCGATCTCGGAAACGGCGAAATATTTGAGAATTTGTGAATAATGGAAAATGTTATTAGAATTCCAAAATTATTAAAACTGTAGCTATTTCAAACATTCTAAAAATCGTGAAAATGTCAAAAACATTAAAAATTTCGAAAAGGTTCAAGATTTTTTTCTATAATATGAAAAAGTTGTTAATTTCGGAAAATTCGTTCTCTATGGTTTTTTCGATGCTGCGAGGTGAATTCGAAATTGAAAATAAAATATTCCCCCTTTCACGAATTTGAATTTGGTTATTTCGAAAAATAAACGCAGGACTCGAAATTTGAAAGTCAAAAATTTATAATTCCGAAAAATTGGGAATTAAAGTCTATTAAAAAAATTATTCAACACTCGCGTAAATTGCCACCAAACATACATGTTACAACGAATTTTGTCATGCATCACGTTCCTTGTTACTTCGATTTTTGTAAAAATTAATGAAATTCTCATAATTTTTTTTTTAATGAATATAATTCAATTTCCCATTTTCAAACATTGTTTTACAAATTCAAATGGGAAATAATAAATCCGTAAAACGTTTTTCCATTTAAATCTCAAAAGTCTATTGAATTCGATAAAACCCCTTCAAAAATAAGAGCAAAAAAAACCTCATCGAAAACAATTTCATCAATTTTAATAAAAATCAAAGTCCCAAAAGTAATGCTCACAGCCACAAAATATTTGCACATCCAACACAAAAATTCCTCACAGTGTGAATGATGTAAAAAAGTCGTGAAAATGCTCTACTATAATACATAATATTGACAAAATTCAAGGGATTTTCGAGTCGCGGCTTTCGAAAATCTGCGCGCAACGCAAATAAGTACATATATAAGTTGTGTTCGGTAGTAATTGTTCGTATCGTCATCTTCATCATCTTCCATCTCCATGTTTTATCAATGAATGAATATACTAACGCGTTTTTTGTTTTTCTTTCCGATTCTTTCTGTTATTTTATTTGCGCTACTCGCAGAATTCCACAATGGAAAAAGTAAGTGAACTTTTCTTCAAACTAAGCCTCTGCCGTTGCAGTTTTCTATCATTATTCCTGTTTTTTATTATGAATTTTGGCCACGTTCGCCTTTTCCTGGTGCACACGTAGCTATAGCTCTGTTGTTTACCCCCTTTTTTCGAATCATTTAGTTCCTTCCGTTCGTCGATTATTGTTCGCTTTCGATTTTTCATGTACACTTTTTCGGCGGAGTCCGTTAGTCGATGCTAGAAATAGCTTTTTTCTGAAATTTGCCGATAACTGGCACTTTTTGCGACTCAAAAGCGGAGCGGAAATGGCTCTTTTCCGAACGGTGAATGTCAGCGGAGTAAAATGGATTTTATTTCGCTCCGCTACAGTACTTCATTTCGCTCCGCTACAGTCATGAGCGGAGCGAAACAAAACAAGATGGCGAGCTTGGCCTAGCGAAAGAGTATCGAGACAGCGGTGCACCGATTCGGGAAAGAGCCATCTCCGGCCCGCTTTTTCGGCACGACAAGCGCCAATTATCGGCAAAATTAAGAAAAAGTACTATATGCAACTCGGAGCGGATGCTATTTCACTCTGCGGCAGTTTTTGCGGCCTCGAACTTCGACTCGGCCGCCAAAAGTGCCGTGTCGTGAAATAGCATATTTCCCCTCCTCGTTACATGATGTACTGTTATTCACTTACATTTCATTCAGTGTTAATTATTGAATTGATGTAAAAAAATGGCTGGAATAATTATTGTGGCGTCAACTTCCGGACTTTCTTGAATGACTCAAAACGAATCAGGAATGGGCCTTTTAACATAATTTAATATCAACCAAAGACCGCAGTAGACGACACATATTTGCAATATTCCGTTGCATTGATTAATTACTCTCCATATTAGTTGAATCAGAGGCTTTAGTTTAACATTTACCAACACTGCATAGTTTAGGACTTTTTTACCGTTTTTCGTCACTTTTTCCATAAGGAATGTCACGCTAATTGTAAGTGTTGACCCACATGGAAACACAAAAATGTATTCGTATATTTTCGAAAAATATATTCAAAATTTTGCTTAGTCCTTAATATTATCATAGTCGAAATTTCATTAAACAATACTAAAATCTACTCAAATAATATAACTACATATTGATATATTTTTTTCCATGTGGGGCGAACTTCGTAAATATATCGACGATTATTTTTAGCATCGTAATGTGCGCCCTTACGTTGCTTCTCTCGATTTATTTTGCTCGATGTTATCATGGTCATTCATGTCATCACATCCAGAATCATGAATCTCATCTCGTATGTCATTATTACAAAAAAAAGAGGAAGAAAAAAACATTAATCAAAATGCAAATTCGAGCATTCCAATCGCTCACATTCGAAACACGAACGGATCGTTGACAATTCGTCATCATGCTCAGTGCTGTTTGCTTTTTGATTTCTCTATGTGAAAACAAAATGTTTATTCGTGTAGCTGTAATAACGGATAACTTTTTTCTCACAATTTTTTTAATCCCGTAATCAACGTTATAGGCTTGTAATTGATGCAAACGATAATTAAATTTTGGAAATGTGTTTATGTTTTAACTTTTTCCAATTTTAGAGCTGATTCATTGTTTTTTTTTACTGTTCGTTATTTGTGTTTTCGGAATTTAAATTGCTGTTTTTCAGTTTGTACATATTTTCACAGATTTTTGTGTTTTATTCGTTAAGGAGGATAAGAAATATTTCATTCGAATTTCCGTTAAAATCGTTTGTTTTTAATTGTTTTTTAATTGTTTTATTTTTTTACTGTTCGTTATTTTGCGTGTTCGGAATTGAAATTGCTGTTTTTCAATTGGTACATATTTCCACAGATTTTTGTGTTTTATTCATTAAAGAAGATGAGAAATATTTCATTCGAATTTCCGTTAAAATCGTTCAAAAAAACATATTTGTTGATTGAAAAATCAGCTGGCAAAAAATGTTGTTAACAACTTGTTTTTAATTGCTTGTCCGTCGAATAATGATAGGAAAATTTCCTCTCTTAACAATCACTACAATAGCACTTGAACGTACAAAAATGTCAGACACGCTTGAATTTGATTGGCGACAAAATACAAAGTAGTGTGCAATAAATGGAAAAAAAGGATAAAATGTAAAAAATGGTGTAACAAGGTAATGATGTGGGTCATGTTGGGGAACAGCTTCCTGGTGTCGTTCCTGGTGGACGCGCGGGGTGGGGCGATGCGGGGCTGCCGGCACAGCGGTGTCCGGGTGATCGTACCCCCGAGGAAAGCCGCGATGCCCATGCGGGTGACGTGCCGCTACTTCAAGAAGGAAAAACTCACGAATCCACCGCCCTTGATGGAGGGCGAAGCCCTGGCCAGCCGAATACTCGAGCTGGGGCCCGCAGGAGCCAAATTTCTTGGGTAAATTTTGATCGGAGTGATATAATTAGAACATTACGCCACGAGTGACGAAACAGAGCGATTGCAGACGGGCGTCTGGGTACCCAAGGAGTGTTGATTTTCATAAATATTTTTGAGTGTTTATTTGAATTTTTTGATACAGCTGAACGTCGATCGAGTAAACTTCGATAGAGTGCTCTCTTATATACCGTGAAGATCTCGGCAGCGATAAGGCTCCGAGTTTCACAGCAGGGAACGGATTCCAGAAGCCTGGAAAGTCATTAATGCTTTGTCATTTTTGGGTTTGGGTCCCTCGAGGTTTCTACCTGATGGTTGTTTTTACCCGTCTTATCGCTACTTCGATCGAGTATAATGTTTACTTAAGACCCCCGAGCCGAGCACTCGATCGACGTCCAGCTGTAATTCGGAAACATTTTTTTCAAAAATGGGAAACTTGCGCAATTTTCGAGTTTTTTGAAGATAGATGGGAAAACTTTATTATCCAACACATTTTTCGGGAAATGTTGGTCAAGTTTCGAAAAGTAATAAAAACACGTGTACTTTAGAAATTTTTTAAGAATTTTTGTTCGTCAGAATGAGAAAATGATTAAAGTATGAAAGTTATGAAAAATTATAAAAAATACATAAAGTACTCTGGAGCTCCCTTGTGTAGGGACCCAAGAAGTGTTGATTTTCATAAATATTTTTAGAGTGTTTATGTGAATTTTTGATAATTCGGAAACATTATTTTCAAAAATGGGGAGCAATTTTCAAGTTTCTTGAAGATGGATTGAAAAATTTTATTATGTAACACATTTTTCGGGAAATGTTGGTCAATTTTCGAAAAGTAATAAAAACACGTGTATTTGGGAAATTTTTTAAGAATTTTTTTTGTCAGAATGAGAAAATGATTAAAGTATGAAAGTTATGAAAAATTATGAAATTTGAATAAAGTACTCTGGAATTCCCTTGTGTAGGGAAGAAAGTCGAGGTTTTCGATGTCAGCGTGAAAGTGGCGAATTTTGGATCGAGGGAGGTAAATTAAGATTTTTCAATTTCTTGAAATTAAATTTCTCGTCATTTTTCCAGCCCAGTTATAATCGAGGTACCGCATTTCGCTTCTTTGCGAGGCAAAGAACGAGAAATCGTGATTCTGCGATCGGACAATGGAGAGACTTGGCGCGAGCACACTCTGGAAGCCAGCGAGGAGGCTGTCCAGGATGTCCTTAACGAGAGCTTTAAGGGAGAAGGTACATTTTTTACCCTCCCATTTTCATACTACCAAAGTTTTCAAATTTCGATACAGTTTTACACACAAAAATTTCAGAGTTTCAGAAAATGCTGAATTCGAAAAATATTCGATAGACATTTTTTCCATCCATTCCGAAAATACGCTATTCATTCAGTTTCAGAATTTTCAGAATTCTCAAGATCTTCAATGTTCACAAAATTTTCGAAATTTTGAAACAGTCTAAATATCCTTAATATCAAAAATTATGAGAATTTCACAATATACCGAAATTATCGAAACCCTTACATAATTTTTAAATTTTTTAAATATTTCATAATTCTCGAAATTCTCAAAGTTATGAAAATTTCACAATTTTTGGGAATTTCCACAAATTTTTCAGACTTCATAGTGCTCAAAATACTCAAAATTTTCGAAATTCCGAAAATTTTACTTTAGACACTTTTTTGAAATTTTCCGAAGTCACCAAAACTGTTGAAATTAAATTTTATAACTCGATCGACAATATTTTTAATCTACAGCAAAATTTATAATATTTCCGATGATCTTCAACGTTCACAAAATTTTCTAAATTTTGAAACAATCCAAATATCCGTAAAATCAAAAATCATGCGAATTTCACAATGATTCGAAATTATTGAAAGTCTTACATAATTTTCAAATTCCGTAAAAATTTCAAAAGGTCGAAATTATCAAAGTTATAAAAATTTCACAATTTATGGGAATTTCTAGAAAATTATTCGAACTTCAAAGTGCTCAGAATACTAAAAATTTTCGGAATTCCAAAAATTTTACTTTAGAAACTTTTTTGAAATTTTCCGAAGTCACCAAAACTGTTAATATCAAATTGTGATAACTCGATCGACAATATTTTCAATCTACAGCAAAATTTATAATATTTCCGATGATCTTCAACGTTCACAACATTTTCGAAATTTTGAAACAATCCAAATATCCATAATATGAAAAATTATGAGAATTTCACAATAATTCGAAATGGTCGAAACTCTTACATAATTTTCAAATTTCGTAAAAATTTCAAAATAGTCAAAATTCTCAAAGTTATGAAAATTTCACAATTTTTGGGAATTTCGTAAAAATTATTCAAACTTCGAAGTGCTCAAAATACTAAAAATTTTCGGAATTCCAAAAATTTTACTTTCAAAACTTTTTTTAAACTTTCCGAAGTCACCAAAACTGTTGATATCAAATTGTGAAAACTCGATTGAAAATATTTTCAAGCTACAGCAAAATTAATGATATTTCCGATATAGATTGTTTCAATTTTGATACTACAGCTTTTTTGTGGCAATTTCGCGAAGTACGTTTGCGGTTTGAAATCGAGAGACCATGTTTGCGGTGGTTAAAATTGCGATCTTGTTGACGTGATTGGCAGAATTAAGCCAGCTAGAGGATCTCCAGACGTCGCGGATCGTGCGAATCCTCACGGTCGATTTCCCCCATTATTTCGCGGTGGTCTCGCGAATTCGACAAGAAGTGCACGCCGTTGGCATGGAAGGTGGCACCGTCTCTTCCTCCGCTGTTCCGCAAGTTCAAGCCGTTTTCCCGCCCGCTGCGCTGACCAAGAAAATCCGAGTTGGCCTTCAGGTAATCATACCCTAGTGATTGTAGTTTTTATGAAAACAAGCCAGATTTTTATAAAATCAGCGAATTATTTATGAAAATTCGTTTATTTTTAAGGTCGATTTTATTATAGTTATATAAAATTTTCGATTTTTATGAAGTGGTTTTATAAAAACTTTATAAAAAGAAAATTTTTTCATAAAATCTGTCGAAATTTTCATACAGTTAATCTGTTTATTTATGAAAACAATTGAAAGCCTCCAAATTTGTTGTAAAACCTTTATTTTTATAAAAACTTAGCGATTTTTATAAAAAGTTTCATATTTTTATAAAAAAATTCCCTGATATAAAGAATTTCTCTTATAGTAATATTTGATACGTTTTTATTAAAAAAGGGAATAGAAAATCATGTTCGTAACGTTTTTTAGCAATTATAAAACGTAAAAACATATGATTTTATAGGATTTGAAAATTCTTCAACTCAAATTGAA
>JAPYZK010003345.1:0-24902 GCA_030522785.1 Platygaster equestris | reverse complement strand
AATTATCAAGTAAATATTATCTTGTTTAAATAATCAATAGTAACAAAAAATAAAAAACATGAAAAATTAATCCATTCTCCAGGTTTGATAAATTGGCAGAAACTTTGCATTGGTGTTTGGACCTCGGAGTTTTGGAAGTAACAGTCTATGCATTCAGCATTGAAAATTTTCGAAGAAGCCAAGAAGAAGTCGACGACTTGATGAATTTGATAAGGGAGAAGATTAAAAGATTATTGGATGAAAAGCAAGTTTTTTAATTACGACAATATTTGATAACTGAAAAAAAAAAAAAAACTAATACCCCAAATATTAAAACTGATGTTCTAAATTCCAGAGAAAAATTTGAAGAACGCGGTGTAAGAATACGAGTCCTGGGAAATTTGTCTTTGCTGCCCGACGACGTCGTGCAAATGCTTGCCAAAGGCATGGAAATCACGAAAAACAACAGCAAAGCATTTCTAAATGTTGCTATTTCGTACACATGTAAATTCAATTTTATGCCTTTAAAACTACTCGAATTTTTTTTTTTTTATCGAAGAAAATCAATAAAAAATCATGAACACTTTACAGCCACGGATGAAATTACAAGAGCTGTAAAAGACGTGGCCCAAGGTGTCAAAAATGGAAATTTGCAAAGTAAAGACATCGATGAAGATCTCCTGACAAAATGTTTGGACACAGAAAGTTATAATGTTCCCGATTTGCTGATACGAACTTCCTCTGAAGTTCGATTGAGCGATTACCTCACGTGGCAAGTTAGTATTTACGAAAACAAAAGAAGTGTCAATTTTTCATGTATATGTAATTCTCAATTGCATTTTTCGATGTTTTCCAGAGTACTAGTACTTGTATCTATTTTTGCGACGTTTTGTGGCCCGAGTTCAGCATATGGGATCTGCTGAAAGCGGTTTTTTACTACCAAAGATCGAGAAAAGAATTGAGCATCGTGGAAAAACAGCATTGGAAAAGCACTGTTACATGTGATGCGACGAAATATTCGTTCATTAAGAATTTGTATGAACAGAGACAATCGAATATCAGTCGCCTGTCCAAAACAGCAGTGCATTGATGAACATTAATTCTGTAAAATGGAGTATGAATGTGCTCGTGTTTTATAAATGAATTTATTTAATGATGTGTATATAAAATGTGAAAGTGTACAGAATCGCGTATTTATGTTAAAATTTTTTGCTGGACGATAATATAAAATTTATATACATTAGATAAAAACAGTCTTACTTTACTTTTTGTTTCGTAACAAATTTAAAAAATATTCGTATGTTGCCTTGTTACTTGGTAAATATTGGTTTCGAAACAATAATGAAAGACGAATTAATCAATGATGGAAGTATTCTTTAAAAAAAAGCAGATTGGCGAATGATCAAATTTTTAATAGCTTTTTCCAGTTAACAAGTATAAAAATATTTCACATCATTTTCAATTTTGTTTGTTTAAATGCTCATAAAACGGAAAAATGAATTATAACATCGTAAGCTAATTTTTAAAAAAATTTCGTGGAAAAATTTTCAAAGTGCATAAGCTTTTCTAAATTATAGGTAATACTAATTATAGCTGACCCTAATTACATCGAATTTATCATGGATGGAAATAAATGTGACGTATAAAAATTTCAAAAAATTAAATCGAAAAAATCCGCCAATAATCATGAAAAAAAAATTAATTGCATTATTTGAAATATTTATTTTATAAAACTGGTATTTCAAGCCTTTGTTGATTCTGAAATAATTTTGTTAATTCTCAGAGTATTGAAAATATTATTTCACGCATCAAGAATATTATGTATTTACAAACAAATTGAAGAGATAACGAATTTGGAACAAAATGGAGTAAACAACAATTCAAGAACTACTTTTAAAATACGTTATCAAAACAGCAATAAATGAACATGATTGGTATATTACAAAATAATTGATCGCAAATACTTTTTTTTACAGTTTTACATTATTTTTCGGAAGGAAAAATAATATACAAAAAAGTAGTAAGATGCGATATTTTGGAAACTTCCGCGAAGTTTCAACATTTTTCGACTCAAATGCGTACAAAATTCCTAAAGAAGTTAAGAAAATAATGGTTAAACTTATCTTGCTATTATTAAATTCAATTAAGTTTTTTTAAATTAGAGTTACTAAAAATTCGACCTGTCCCCAATCACATCGCATTCATTATGGACCGAAATAAACGCGACGCAAAAAAATTGGATAAACTAAAATTCGAAAAATTCGTCGATAATCACGAAGAAAAATAAAATTCAATTTCATTATTTAAAATATTCATTAAACAAAAAATAATATTCGCAGTCTTCGTTAATTTCTCAAGAACATAAATTTTCAAAGGAAGTTGAATTTGGAACAGAGCGCAATAAACAACAAGTAAAGAAATACTTTGAAAATATGTCATTCAAATAACAGTCAACATTATTGGTACACTGTGAAATAATTTATCGAAACGAAACTCTTTTTTTTTTACATTTTTACATTATTTTTCAGAAGAAAAAAAAATACATAAAAAATATTATAGGATTCGATGTTTTGGAAATTTACGAAAAGTTTTGACATTTTTCGACTCGAATGTATGAAAATAAAAAAAATGTAGATTGAAAATCGCACAATGCTCGAATATATATTATCCAAGATTTTATCCTGAAATTTTGCTTCAAAAAATTTTTATGGGGGTGAACAAAAAAATTAATGCACTATAAATAAAAACCAATTTTGAGATTAAAAAATGTGAAATAAATTTCTTTGTGTTCGTCTATTCTCAAAACTAATTTATTGTACAGCTTACATAATTAATTCCGAGTTTATCAAATTTCATTTAAAAGCGTACACACATTCTAAAATGTCAACAGACTTTCAGTTATGCAATAAACAATAAAGTTATGTGAAAATACACATACAAATAATCTTTCTCGCAGTTTTCCCCCATTTTATCAGATCTAAACCTTTTAAAATATTAGTGATTGATGAATACAGTATTTTTCTTTAAAAAAAAAGACAAAAGAAATAATTCCGTATTTGACGAAGACATGATTGATTCATGATTATGTACAATTTGATTAGTAGATATGGACAATATACAATTTTTACAATGTTTTCACATCATTCAGTCACTCAATGATTATCAACAGACGAACAAAAAGATTAAAAAATAAAACAAAACATCTTTGAAAGTACGAAAAATACACTTACACTAAAAAAAGGAACAAAGAAATGCAATAATTTGATCAAAGTGACAACATCGATAAAATTTCTCAAAATTAAGTTATTTCGTAAATTATAGATATTTCACACGTCAGTAATGTCGAGAATAAAATAAATGGGAATATATTAAACATTAATTTCACCCACAACCACAAAATAAAGAAGCAATCGTTTTTGAATTTTTTCCAGGTGGTTTTCATAAACAGTGTCCATTGAAGGGTAAACTGAAGGGTAAAAATTCAAAAATTGCCAAGTGCCTTATTTTACTTTTATGCCAATTCTTCATCTCATTCAACCTCAAAATCAAACTTCTCGATTCCGCACTTGGCTCTTTTTGAACGTATAATCTTCAATCCCGATAAAATCACCAACCAAAAAAAACCATACTTCAAAAAAATTACTTCGAATTGTACGCCGGTTGGAAGCCCTTCCTCGAGGAAGGCTGCCTCTGCCTCGCCAAAAAGGACTGCCCCTGGCCAGCACTGAAGGCCGCCAGCTTCTGGTCGACCGCCTCCCGGTGACACGAAGCACTCAGCTGATAAAACGCAGTGATCATCAACTTTTCCTCCATCTCCTGTAGCAACTTCGTTTCCTTCTGGGACCGGTCCATCTCCTCGATCACCTTCCTCTTCTCCTGGAGCTGGTTCCTCAACGCCCCGATTTCCGTCAACGAAGCGCTACCCTGCTTCGGGTCCAGGACCTTGATGACGCTCTTTGCCTTCTCCACGTACTTCTTGTACCGATCGTCCAGGGCGGCGATCTCCATCTCCTTCCTGGCCAAACTTTCCTGCAGCGCCTGCACCTTCTGTTTGCTCCCTTAAAAAATGTTGTAAAATATTAGTTTTTTGATTATATATCTTATATCTTATATATCTCTTTTATATGTCATATAACAGGTCTTCTGTAGATCATATATATGGGGTCACAGTCCATAACACCATCCATAAACTCATCTGCGCATGCGCGAGTTAGGCTCGCTGAAATTCCCTAGGGAAAATCGCATGTATAGAGATATACCGCACCTATAATTTCACATTTTCTGCCCTAGGGAAATTCAGCGAACGCAACTCGCGCATGCGCAAATGAGTTTATGGATGGTGTTATGGACCGTGACATATCCCCATACGTATGTGTTTTATATGGCGATTATAGGTCAATTATACGTCACCTATATAAGTTACATATAGGTCGTTTATAGATCTTATATATTATGTCGAATATAGGTCGTCGTTCTCAAGGGTGGGGAGAGGGCAGAAAAGGGGAAGGTGCCCAAATCAAATGTTTGGCCCGCTACTAAATCAAGCGGCTCCTAAATCGAATGTGACTAAATCAAGAGACGAGTGTGTAAGTTTTTCAGTGTCGCTACCTTGAAGCCCCGAAACGTGTTCCTCGATCATCCCCGCCAACCTCTCTTTTTCCAACCTCTCCGAAGCCAGTTCCTCCTCCAACTTCGCCACTTTCTGCTCCAGATCCACGTTCCCCCCGGGAAATTTACTCCTCCGAGCTTCCTCCAAAGAATTCTCCAGCTCCAGGATCCTGTGGTGCGCCTCCCTGTTCTGGCTCCTCAGAAGATTTATACGCTCCTCGGAATCCTCGAGCAAAGCCTCCACAGTCGGGAATTTTTCGTCATCCCCGCGTTGATTGAGTTTCAAAATTTTGTTTTCGTGTTGAAGCAAAACCATTTTTTCCTTTATCAAAGGAGGTATCATTTCCGCGTCCGACAAAGCATCGCTCGTCGACAACTTGACAGCATTGTCCACGTTCAATTGGGTGCATCTCAGCTCCTCGTTGGTCTCCTTCAAAGAGTCCCTTTCCACTATCAACCTATCCCTTTCCCGTTGCACCGCGCTCAAATTAGCTTCCAGTTTCTTGTTCTCAAAGACGAGTTTGTCGGATTTGTTGGTCTGCTCGTCCAGGGTGCGGTGTAACTCGGTGAGCTGCTGTTTGCAAGCTTCCAAGTGGTTTCGTAGCATCATGGACCTTTTCGCCTCTTCTTCGAGGTCAAGCTTGGAGCGCAGGTACTCGACGTTTTTGTCCTCCAGGATTTTCAGTTGACGCTTCAGATCTCCCAAGTCTTCGAGTTTTTTTTTGTAGGATTCGATGGTGAGTTCGTACTTGGAGACTTTGTCGGCAGTTTCACGGAGAGCGTCTACCTCGTCTTTCAGTTGGTTGGCTTTTTCAGCGGATCTTTGGAGGTCCTCTTGGCGAGATTGGAGTTCCAGGATTTCTTTTTCCAGGAGTTCCACTTTTAACCTGGTGTCATAAAATTTCAAGATCAAAAATTAAATTTCACGGGAATAATGTTTAAATGAGCATTAATTTTTTCGTTTCGCCCAAAATTTAACTTCCGCCTACAAACCTAAAATCATCCCTCGAAGTCTCCATCTTGAACAACTCGTCCTTCAAATCCTCCGCCTGTTTCCTCAACCCAGAGTACTTCAAACTGCAACCGGTGTCATCCAAATTTTCGAACTCGTCCAGCCTCTCCTGGAGCTTTTTGTTCTCCAAGGTCAAAGTTCCTTTCTCTTCCTGGAGCAGCGAGAGCTGCTGATCCAGTTCGTGACATCGCTGAGCTAGCTGATCCCTCGAATCTATCACGATCTGCAACTCGTTGATCAATCGATCCCGAGTTCCTCCGTCTTCGACATCCAGAGACTCGATGTTCAAACTCGCACCAAGACTCAGCCTCGGTCCGTGCATGCTGCTCTCCAGTTCCTGGATGCTCTGCATTATGGCTTGTTGCACCGACTCTTCCATCCCCATAATGCAGGTTATGTAATGTTGCTTCCTGTCGCAGTTTACAGCGCAACCCAGGATTAATTGTAATAATCGTCTCAATTCGGCTTCGTCGCTGTGTTCGCCGATTTGTACGGCGTCTGGCTTTGCATACCTGAATATGAAAAAAAAATTCTTCAATCTTTTACCTTTAATATTTCATGTTAATAATAATAATGAAAATATTGATGAAAATTGTACCCCGACAATTGCTGATTCAAACATTCTGCGTAATACTCCATGACGGCTTCAATAATTTTTTTCAAATTGCTGACTTTTAGTCGCCAATTAGTTCCCACGTTGATTCTTATTTTCGACTGCCACGTCAAATCGAACCATTCTGGTGCAATTTGCCCCAGTGCCTCAGCTAGGGCGACGCCGTCGCTCACTTCCTCCACAGACTCGTGAGCTGCCTTCAGCTCGAAAGTTCGTGTCAACCATTTCAACAACAAATCACACATTTTTGGAAATATTAGAAAATTCCGAAATAATGTTAGCGCCAAGTCACACGAAAAGTATGAAATATGGAAGATCACGAAAACTCAGATTCCTGGTTGGAGAAAAGATGTGTTTCCCTCGGAGACGAGTTTAAAGCGACTTCAGGATGTTGAAACTTCATGCTCCTGGAACATGGAAATTTGTTGAGATTTGTGTGAGAAAAAAGGGGAACTTCTTGTTTGTTGACACAATTAGTTGTTTTTAGCAATTAAACCTATTTTTGTTGGAGTGAAGTGAACTGTTTGAAACAGTTGAAAAAAGAGTCGTAACAGTCGAGTATAAAAAGCAATAATTTTAAAATAAGTGAAAGATGCATTTTTGCAGTTGGTGTTGTTTATGTTTCGAAAAGGATGTGCAAATTTCCCGGAAATGCTACGAATTACGAAAAATAGAACATAAATATGGCCGTTCCTTGGTGTTAGAGGAACGAATATGATCATGTTTGTTTGTTTTTTATACAGAAATAGAAAAGTAAATATTTATTTCACTTACGGAGATATTAATCCAAGTATCGTCACTTTTGTACGTGATTTGCTTTATTTCACAGAGATGTAAATTGTCAAATTTTTTACACCGTGAAACACCGTGAAACATTATCAGAAATGTTTTGCTTGCGCAGAGTTCCTATAAATGCTATAAATAAAGAGTTTGGCGATCTATGAATGTGTTAGTGTGTACATGTATCGTGGGGTCCAGAATGGCGGCAATCCATACACATACATGCGACACGTACGTACAATCGCTTCTTCCTATTGGAGCCGCCATTCTGGACCCCGCTTTGGAGGTAGCCAATCAAACAGTTTTGCCGAAATCGCCAAACTCTAGCGCAAACGGGAAACACATAACCTAAATCTCACTCTTAGACAGCTTAGACTCGTCAGCTGATGAGTTTGTTGTTGTTGTTGACAATTTGACATGAGTAATGAAATTCAATGAAATTGTTCAAAAACGTTTGTTATATCTGAACTTGGATCGTGATAGACTTTGAGTTTATTTTATTCAGAATTTGGTGAGTTGTGTGGATATAAATTATTATTCGATAATTTTCTATGTAATTAGAAACGTCATTGCAGGAGGTAGATATGTCCGATATGTCCAATGTCACTGAAATGGACAGTGTCGTAATGCTGGACACTTGTCCAGAGTTTATGACCCATTTTTTAATCTTGGGGTTTATTTGTATGTACATTTTTTTCATTTTTTGATTTTCAATATGAAACATAACGCAGCCGTAATGATATTTAGAGCATGGCTGCGTTTCACTGTTTTTGGTAGAATTTCGAAAATTCGATTTTCATGCATGTGCTTTTTATAAATGGAGGTTGCAACCTCAGACTCATATTTGGTGTAATTTTTCAGAAAAAATATAATTTCAATCATGGAAGAAGATTCGAAGGAAAAAATTATGAACAATCGAGCTGTGTTTTACAAAAAACCAATAAAAAAGGAAAACTATCGGCTAGAGGCAGATGATGAAACTCCGCAGGAAGTGCGACGTCAGGCGTTACTACTCAGACAGAAAAAGTAAAATTTCATCTGTTTTATTGTTCTGTAATAATAGCTAATGAAAATTCTGATATGTTCAATTTCTAGAGACAGAGACAAAAGTTTCAACAACTGTCGAGGACTCGTCGAAGAAGTACTTAGCAATTACAATGATGACGCTGACGATGAAGGCGAAGAAATGGATTTCCAAGAATGTAGGATTAAGCATACGAAAAAACAGAAGTATCGAAAAAATAATATGATGCTTTCCGAGTGGATGCTGGAAGTACCTGAAGATTTAGTTAATAAATGGGTCATGGTGCCTTGCCCTGTTGGAAGGAGAAATTTACTTGTAGCTAGCAAAGTACGCGTCACAAACTGTTCCATGTTATAATTTATAATTCAACAACGGAATGAAAACGTTTTCTCATGACTTCCAGGGTATAACGAAAGCGTACAATAGACACGGTCGGCGGGTAGCGCAGTTTCACTCGGCACTGCCGGGAGGCAACAAAACTGACTTTTCTATCAAATTCACATTGGTAGATTGCATATGGCAGCCAGACAAAAAAGTATATTACGCACTAGACGTTTTGGCATGGTCGAATCTCGGATTGATGAATTGCGATGTAATTACGCACAAAACTATTAATCTGGCAAAGCTGAATTAAATTTATATTGAAATTCTTGAATGCAAATTTTTTGCAGACCGACTTCAGGTTCTTCTGGCTGAACAGCAAAATGAGTGAAAACGTGAAATACCAAGAACGAAAGACCGAAAGTAACATTTACCCAATCATTTGTTTGCCGAATCGAACCTGCGATTCGAATTTGTCGGAATTCCTGATGACGATTCCAAAATTTCCTCCCACCGATGGATTGCTGTTTTACCATCGTGAAGGTCTTTACACCAGAGGTCCAACTCCACTCGTTACGTGGTTGAAACCTTACATGTTGTCCGAAGTACTCGGAATTTCTGTGCCAGAATTTTACCACGAAAAGCCGGATGGATACATCGATGCTAAACATTTTTTCGCGTGCGAAAGTAGGAAAAAGAAGCGGAATATTGCGAATGACTCTGTGAGTGAATTTTGAATCGATCGAAAATTTTGAAATTGTTTTTACGAAAAAATTTCTTATTCAGATGGAGTTGGAAGTCATTGAAGCAGAGGACCAATCATGACTATTGAAGAAATTCAGTCTACAGTAAGTTGACAAAAATTTGGAATTATTTTTCATTGTAAGGCAACGAATCATTGGATTTATTTGATGTGATGTTATCACCAGATGAAATGATTGTATAACGATTCGATGTAATAAACGAAACCTTAATCAACAATGGATGAAATTCGAAATATTTTTCAAGTCCTCACAATAATGGAAATCCGTTAAGGAGAAAAAAAAAATGACATGAGCACCAGAAATAGGTATAAAAATGCATTTTAATAAATACGAATATAAAAAAATTACAGAAATATCTACAACAGATGCAAAGTTTGATACAAAATTACAGATTCCAGGTACGAGTAGGTGTCCTGAAACATTTAGCGCCTTTGTATTTTCTTTCGCGTTCGTAGGTGTTAGTGGTCCTTAATTAAACCCTTGTAAACGCAGTTATAAATTATAATACTTTGTGCCGATAAAATATAGAAAAATATCTTCCACTCTTCGTCGCCCAATAAAAAAAAATCAACACGCGTAATCTAGTTTGATTTCGGCGGCGAACCCTCTTCGCGATTCTTAACGAACCAAAACAAAACAGTGAGAAACATAACGACAATGATTTTTCGCATTTTCGTCCTTAAATTACTGTACAAAATGAGGTCCTTAAATCTAAACCGGAAGAATGACTCTGATTGGAGATCTGAGGTTGAAAAAAAAATTTCAACCAATTCTTGAAATCAGATCTGCATTTTCTGCAGAATTTAATTTGTTACATGAAATAAGACATTTATATAATACAAATTATCCATTTCAAATCACGGAAGCGGTATAAATAATACACAAATTTAGGAATTTCATGATTTTCCTACTACTCCAAACATGAACACATTTAAAAAATGCAAACTCTAAACAATTCAATATTTTTGAAATTACGAATTCCACATTTTGAATTCGTGAAATTTTCTATTCATACTTTCTGAAAAACCTAGTTTTATATCTCCAATGAAAAATTGTTTTAAAAAACCACAGATCCCCACCTCCGACAATAAATAACATACCTAATCTTTTTCGCAAACCCAATGCCTGAGATTCAGTTTCCAATCAAACAAAAAAACAAAAAAAAAACACCCTCCTAATAAACTTTACCAATTTCAACTTCTTTACATTACAAATATAAAATTTCCACCAACATCATTCTTGTATTGTCAATCGACTCCAAGTCATTGAGTACATGCAACGTCGAAATCGTTACAATCCCGAACGAAACATCATTATTGTCATTAAAATTAGTCAGTCTGAGAAATTGTTCAACGAGAAAAAATGCCTACATATTTCCTTTGTTCTATTACAATTATCGTATACAAAATAGGAGTGAGAATTGTAGAAGACATATTTTTGACAATGTTGATATTTTCTGTGTCCACAAATATTTGTAGAAAAAAACCCAATAATTTGACTTCTCCACTCCATTCGTAAAAATTAGTTTACAAAATTTAGCAGAACTGAAGACTTTCGAATTGGAGATTAACATACTTTCAAAAATTGAATAAATCTTTCGTGAATTTCAGAATTACCAAAAACTTTCTAATTACAACTCAAAAATTGACCAATGATTCAAAATAACAATATTCTCCATTCCTTACCAACTTGAAAAAAACGCACACATCAATACTCAAAATTAAATATCACCATCATCAAAAACCATCAACTAACCCGCCCCCCCTTCCCCTATCTCACCAAAAACTCACACCACCGCCTCCGAATGATAATGATGGTAATGATGATGTATATGCTCATGCACGTGCCTCTTGCTAGTGGGTGTGGCGTTGTTCGATGAGTTTTGGGAAAATTCGCGTTCCAGCCAGCGAACGACCTGGGCCATGGCCCTGGCTTGGTCCTGCTCCCTCGTCGCGTGTTTCAGCAAGTGTTTTTTGCTCGCTTTTCCAATCGACGCGTTCTGCGTTTCGTTGTTGCATTTGTTGTTCAAACAATTGTTCGTGTAATTAGGATCCTGGTCGATGACTTGTCGATTGTTGGGAATAACCGGGCTTTGGGTCAAAAGTTGTGCTTGCGCGGGATTGTTCCGCGCGAGCTTGTTGGGCGAATTGTGGTGGGGTCGTTGTTTGCGCAGGTTGCTCGACCTGGTTTTCACCGGGTACTTCGGGCTGTTCGTTGGCGTTTGTTGGTTTTGTTCTCGCCCCGGTTTTTGGTAAATCGGTCGCGTTGCGGGTGACACGTTTTTCGCCCTCTGGACGTAGGGACTGGCGGGCTCGTTGGGCTGCAATGGAATGCGCAGTTCGGCTTGGGGTCGTTTCCTGGAAACGAGAGAAAATAAATTGAGATTTCAGGGTCAGAGAAAATCCAGGGCGTACAATGGGGAGAGTATATATAAACTGGCAATACAATTTTTTCTTGAATTTCCATTCAAATGAAAAATTTATGAATAGAGTCTTTGCAACAACAAAAAATATCTATTTTTTTTAGTAGAAAACGTTTCTTCGTCACTGGGTTGTCGATACAAAGAAAAATCCATGTTTTTCGATATTCCCAGCCAGTTTTGTTCTTAATTGACAATTAAAATGGTTTTTGCGAGAAAAAAAATTCATCGAGCCGGGAATCAAACCCAGGACCTCCCGATAATAAACCAATAATAAAATTCGTGATAATGTCAGTCCCTTGTTAGACAAATGTAACTTCTAAACTTAAAGTGAAATGTTTTCAACGAAGTATCTCAATTAGTTAGAGCACCTGACATGAAATCGGGAGGTCCTGGGTTCCATTCCCGGCTCAGTGGATTTTTTTTCTCGCAAAACTCGGATTTTTCTTTCTATTTTTTTTGTCCAAAAGTTGGATTTAGTGATAAAATTAAAGAATATCATGGGTTTTTAGTTTTTTTATCGCTAAATTTTTTATTATCATCGATTAAATATTGCAATTTAGTTTTTTTATCGCTAAATTTTTTATTATCATCGATTAAATATTGCAATTTTGAACCCAGCCATGTAACGGGACGTGTTGGTGTGACGTCACTAGCCGGTTTCATACCGTCATAATACAGGCTAATGACGCCACACCAAAATAGATATTGTCCATTGTGGCCCAAAAAAAATTTGTAACTCAATTTATTCGTCTTATTTGTCGCGCTATCCATCGTATCGTCGATTTACTGCCATGTTTTCATATATTTTTTGACATTTCGATGTTTTACCCAGGCTAGTGACGTCATGGCAAGATGGCGACCATCTCGGAGCTTTTTGAATAATACCTTTTTTCAATTTCGATTTTCAGAGGCCAAATTAATTTTCAGTCGCTTCAAATATTTGCCTGCGTGTTTTTTCGACCTCTAGATCAATTTAAGCCACTTTAGAGGCAAATTCATTTTTCATGAAAAGATTCTATTAGCAATGGAGTCACTGCATCAAAAGTAAACAATAACTTCCATTATATCCATTTCGTATCCTACAAAGCATATATAATGGAAGTTGTTGTTTACTTTTGATGCAAAGTCTCTATTTGCTCATCAATTCAACAATGTAATTTTTAAATCATGAAATTTCCCAAAGCTTACAAAAATGTCGTAACTTTTCACCCTGTACTCTTTCATTCAAAATACACCCTCTACATCATTGTTGCATTGTAAATCGACTTTTTCAGCGAAGCGTGAAGAGGCTAAGAGTCGCATTGTCATTACCTAGTTGCGTGGAAACTGAGGTGGTTCTTCTCCATGTTCGCCTGGATGATCTCGAGCAGTTGCTGGCGCTGTATTTTCCCATTGATCGTGTGCTCGGTGACGAGGGGCGTCAGGGGGCTGAGGCTTGGGGAAATTACATCGCTGTTGTCGCTAACATCACCCTCGGAACTATTGTAATAGGGCGAAGGCAAATTTCCCACCCTCCTATGGAGCTCCTCCTGTTTGCAATGGTTCGTTGGCACGTTCTCCACGTCTTCCTCGATGTCACTTTCTACCACGTGCTCCGTCTGCAAAGATCAAAGTCATTCATTAATAATGGAATTATTTTTTTTTCGCAATATTCGCTATTATAGGAAACTCTTTCTCGATACCTTAATGCAAATTCTCATTTTGAAAAAAATTTGTAGAACCAAAATCGGAAATAAAAAATCGATTCGTATTTTATAATTTGAAAACTCAGAAGGTAAGAAAAATGTGATGATTTTATTTTAATCTAAAAATTCGTAATATTCCAACATGGAAAAATCAAAAATTACATTCTTTTTAGGTTCATGATCCAATAAACAATACTCAAAATTACATAAACAATACATAGTAAAAATTAAACGTAAAATATTCAAAAGTCATAAAAACAATACAAATAAAAAATTTCGATCATTTCAAAAACTTGAAAGCATCTCATAAAAACGCCAAAATTCCTCATTCGATAAAAGCTCAAAAATGCTGTTCCAACAACTCAAAAAATCCTCGATTTTTCCATCGTCGAGCCTATCACGGTTACACGTTTCGTCCATTATTACACCGGATTCCTGAAAAACGTCGGACATGTGCAAAGATGATTCAATGATTGTTCTTTACCCGACAACGTTGTCGCGGGGCTCTTCGTCTTCGGGGAACTCGGCGGGCGGTGGCGTGGGGCCGGCCGTGGCTGCACGCGTTGGCACTTTTGACGTAGCAGCAGGTCGTCGGGTCCGGCGGTGGATTTTTTGGACCACCACTTTTCGGCGCCATGCGGGAATTCGCGCTCGTTCTTTGGTCCGGTGACACGGTCAGCTTGACCTTGATCGTCTTGCTTCCGCAGGGCGGGACCTGGATCGAGGCGCCCAGGGTGTCGTAAATCGTCGTCACGAGTCCCGCGATATCGTCTTTCGTGATCTTCCCGTGGCCGTCGAAGTCATACAAGGTGAAGGAGAACTCCTGGCGTCGACGGTCGCCCTCCGCCACCGACACGTCGCACTCGAATCCCTGCAAAAACTAATTTTATTCAGTTGAGTTAAACAAAAAATTTAACACTTTTGTTTATAAGTATAAGTGACTTACTGTAAGTGACTTATAAGTTATAAGGTTACTTATAAGTTACTTTGTATAAATAATGAAAATTTGACGATAGAAAAAATATAAAATCACAATAATGTATGCAATTTTGAAAAATGAAATTCGAACTGAACAAGAAAAAAAAAACGAAAAATGGAAAGTGAAGGAGATTTGAAGTTATCAATCTAGAAGATTCGTTATTTCAAACTTCAGAAAGATAACAATAAAATGTCAACTTCGAAAATAATGAACTTGAAGATTTTAATTTTCTATGAATAAAAATTCAAATTAAGAAAGTAAAAATTCATATGAGAAAAAAAAAGTCTACGTAGGAAGTTGAACATTTTGAAATTGTAATTTTTGAAACATAAAAATTTGAATCGGAAAATAAAAAACATGAAAATCTATTTAAAATTCAGAATTCAACTCCAATATCCACAAATTTTCATAACTGTCATTATTCTCCCAACTCTCAAATTTTTGTATGCCCAAAATTAAAATTTCAAAAACATTTTACGTCGAAATTTTCGATTTCCCAAACTACGAAATTTTCAAACAACGAAAAATTCGATTCCAAAAATGTTCCGAGTGTTCGAAAATCACCTGATCATCGTATAACATTCCAAATTTTCATAACTGTCATTATTCTCCCATTTCTCAAATTTTAGTATGCCCGAGATTAAAATTTCAAAAACATTTTACGTCGAAATTCTCGATATCACACACTATAAAGAATTTTTAAACAACGGAAAATACGATTCCAAAAATGTTCCGAGTGTTCGAAAATCACCTGATCATCGTATAACATTCCCAATTTTCATAATTTTCATTTCAAAGTTTCATAACGGTCATTACTCTCCCATCTCTCAAATTTCTGTATGCCCGAGATTAAAATTTCAAAAACATTTTATGTCGAAATTCTCGATTTCCCAAACTACGAAATTTTCAAGCAACGGAAAATTCGATTCCAAAAATGTTCCGAGTGTTCGAAAATCACCTGATCATCGTACAACATTCCAAAGGTAAAAGGTATAATATTATGGATGAAAGTACAGAATGCACACTCACGTCGAAATTAATCTGGCCGGTGGGGTTGGAAGTGGTGTTGTCATCGTTGCTCGGCGAAGTTGCAGCTGGGGCTGGGGCTGGGGCAGCAGCGGGGGGCGGCGAATCCGGGAGCAAGGGCGAGGGCGCCGGGGGTGAGCTATTGCAGGGCGAGGCTACGCTCGCCAAGAGTTCTTCAGAGTCACTTCCTTCTGCGCCGCCGGTTACAACTGCAACAACATCAAAAGATCCACGTTCAAACTCAGCAATTACGCGTTTACAAACAAAACGTCTCCCTCGAAAGCTTTAATTAAGACGCTTTTATACCTTTTTTTTTCTTTCAACATTTGACGAATTTTTACGTCGATTTATGACAATTTTTATGTCAATGACCAGATATAATTTTTAAAATACGTGACTGTTTTTGACCTTTTTTCCTGGTGTCATAATATTTGCAGAATTATTAAAAATGGCCTTTTTTTTACTGTATTGCTTTAAATATCAGAATATTGAGAATCTCCAATTTTTAGGTATCAACTCGAGTTTTGCTGGATTTTGGATTAATTATTAGGGAATTCATGTTCGAAATTGTTCATTACAAATCACTAGTGACATTTGGATCATTTTCGAGTTGAAAAATTTGTTTTAATAGAATATTGAAAATTTTCCAGTTTGACAGTTTTATTATTTTGATCCCCTTATAAAAACATTAGAAATTTCTGTAATCGAAGTATACAAATTTTGGAACTACCGAATTTGACATTTGTTGATTCTTGAATTTAACGGCTCCATGAAATAACCGGTTGTACGCTGGAGAAATTGGACATGGCGCAACCGATTATAGCATTGTTATCGTAGTTTCAAAATTTTCTAGAGGGTAATTTCTAGATTCTGTAATTTAGGAGTCATACATTTTTTGTATTTCCAATTATTTTCAATATCCTAATAAGTATTCAAATTGAAATATTCGAATCAAAAAAGCGAAAATTTCAACCAAAATCGAAATCGGAATAATTTTGTATCTCGTGACCTTAAAATTTTAAATTTCGGAGTTGCTGAAACGTTCGGATTTTTAAATTTTCGAATTTAATCAACTGAAATTTCGGACTTTTTTTGAACAATTTAGTATGAAACTTTCCTACATATTTTGAAAATTTTCAAATATTTCTCGCGAAGTTTCATTTACAGTCTGGAGTTATCGACAAGTTTCAAAATTTTCAGACAACTTTCGAGAATCTCGAAAAAAATTGGATAAAATGTAAACCCAATAAATAAATTGAAAAGTTTCAAAAATTCCTTAATTAAACTCAACATTATTTTCTCCCTAAATGTCCCATAATTTTCTAAAAATTCAAACATTTCCAATCTTTTCACTGATGAAGAATATTCCTAATTACTCCGTCAGTAAGGTAGGGATTTGCATCATTTTTCATTTTTAATCAATTTTGGGAGCATTATTTCATTAAAAATGACCAGAGCGACAAACTAGGTACCCAAACACATCTACCAGGTGCAAAAAAAATTAATTATTGGGGGCGTAAATGGTATAATGCTGTACCATTTTACGCCCACAATAAATGAATAATTCGAATTTTTTTTGCATCTGGTAGATGTGTTTGAGTACCTAGTTTGTCGCTCTGGTCATTTTTCACTGAAATAATGCTTCCAAAATTATTTTAAAATAAAAAATGACGCAAATCCCTACCTTACCGACGGAGTAGTCAGGAATATTCATATCAACACATCTCATTGTCAACAACAACAAAAAAAAATGTTTTCAAAAATCGACATTTTCCGGGTCCAAAATCTTCACGCTTCCCAAGGAATTTCCGTCACTTTCTCATAATCGATACTTTCCATTCCCCATACAACGCTCCTGACTTTCAACGCGCGAGGAAAGTTAAGCAATTACACCGTCCTCGACTTCGCCTCAATTTTTTTTCTACTTTTTCCCCCGTTTCTCGAAAATCTCCAATGTTGATCGAAAAAGAAAACTCTTAATTGAACGACGGAGCAAAGAGGAGTGATAAATTAGCATTTTCCCTGTATAAATCACCGCGGCTATTTTTTTTTTTTCTTTCTCGAAGGGGAAAAAGAATCGCATCTGTCGGGTCGTTCGCGTCGGCATTTTTGAAAAGAACTTTGGAAAAATCATTCGCCTCGACGAAACGCGAGATGCTGGATGGAAAAAGAGAGAGATGGATGCAAACTGAAGGGGGCAAAAAGAGGATAAACAAGAAGAGTGAGAGAGAGAGAGGGAAGGAAAAAAGGCATCGGCCCATTTAGTCGGATCTCTCTTCCTGGAAACCAACAATAATAGCGGTTTGAGGGAGTGAGAGAAAAAAGGAGAATGAACGGACGAGGAGCATTCTCAGAGAGGCGAGGTTTTTTCCTCTTCGTTACCTACGGATTCTAGGAACATGCCGAAGATCTAGGAATTCTAGGATCGAAAACGGGCCGCGTCCTGGAGGTTCGGCGAAATTGTCGTTCGATCCGGGAATCTAGGAGAGGGGGGGGAGTGGGGAAGGCCGTTAAAAACAAATTCCTCATATTTTATTGGCGAACCGGCTCAATTTTACAATTCTTCGACAAGTTTCAGAGTTACCGGACGTACTATTCGAAAAACACGCGTCTTGTCGGAATATTTCGATCGAGATTGAAATTTTTTGAGCTCCAGAAAACACAATTGGGAATTTTTGTTTTTCTTTCTATTTTAAACATCTCGATTCCGTAGTTCTGGAATGTTAAAAATTTTGAATATTGGAATTTTACTATACAAATCATTAAATTTTCAAATTTCAAGTTAAAATATTGTATGTGCAAATATGAAATCACAAAAATGTAGATTTGAATACATGTTTCGAATTTTTTTGTAATGTGAGACTATAAATTTACGAAGTTTGCAGATATTAAATATTTTTGTATCTCTACAAAAATCAAAAATTTTTTCGAGTTTGTGGTTTATTTCAATTTCGAATTTAAGACAAATTAAGAAATTTCGCGTATCTCAAAAATGTGAAATCTTTATAATTGTTTGTTAACTTTGAAAATTCGCGATTTTCGCAGAATCGTGGAAATTTGAAAATATTTGGAAAAATACAATTTTTAAAAATATTAAAAATTTCAAAATTACCACGCTTTGCGAATTTTCTCTAAAATCTGCCAATTTGAAAGATATAAAACTTTACATCAAAAAACGAAAAAATTAAAAATTGTCAAGAAATTTTCCAAAAAATCACATTTTTATCCCAATCCAAAAAAAACTCGTAACTTATACAAAATTTATAAATTTTTATAAATTAATACAAACATTTCAAAATACTCGAAAATACTACAAATTTGTCAAAAACTCTATTAAAATGTCAACTCGAATCAAAATAACCAACATCTTTAAATTTTTCGACAAAACAAAATCGTGAAAAATTCTCCCAATTCTAAAAGTAAAAAATGTGAAATCCTCATAATTGTTTGTTAACTTTAAAAATTCGCGATTTTCGCAGAATCGTGGAAATTTGAAGATTTTTGAAAAAATACAACACTTGTTAATAATATTAAAAATTTCAAAATTATCACACTTTGCAAATTTTCTCTAAAATCTGCCAATTTGAAAACTACACAAATTTACACCAAAAGTCGAAAAAATTAAGAATTGTCAAGAAATTTTCCAAAACATCGCGTTTTCTTTCCAATCCAAAAAAACTGGTAATTTATACAAAATTGGGAAATTATTATAAATTAATACAAACATTTCAAAATACTGGAAAATACTAAAAATTTTTCAAAAACACACATTAAAATGTCAACTCAATTAAAAATAACCAACATCATTAAATATTACCACAAAACAAAATCGTAAAAAGTTCTCCCAATTCTAAAGGTACCCAACCACCCACATTTTAACGGTCCTACATCGAATCCGACCTTAAAAACCCTGAACCTGCAAGTTCTTCAAAGATCCCAATCTCCGGAAATTGGACTTCGTTCGAAAACGCCTACATTTCCGGCGGCACTTTTTCTCAATCAACAAACCAACAGCATTAAAAAAAAAAACACGCTCCGACCATTTTTTCCCTCTCGCATTTTCCGCGAGAATCAACCCACGAAAAATCAATCATTTTCACACGCACATGTACCGGGAAAACCCATCTTCCCCATTTTTCAAGACCCGAGAAAATAAGAGGAGCGACACTCGAGTCCCCGGAGACGAGCGCAAAGTCATTAAACTCCCTGCGGCGGAAAATTCGATTTCGCCCCTTTCGATATGCCGGGAAACTTCTTAAAAGCCTGAAGTCTCATACAATTACCACTGAAAAGACCCGAAACGAAGGTAAAAACGAGTTTATATCGTGACTGTGAAATTCATTAGCAAGACCGTTCTGCCGACTCCTTTTCAAGTCGCCCCAATAGCGGCGAAAATATCAAAGAGCAAAAACGGACATTTTTTTTCTTTTTCCGGTCCTTTTTTCTCGCGGGACACGAAACGGGAGCTGAGAAATTATGAAAAGGTGAAATAAATAATATCAAGCCTTTTTTTTCGAGGTTTTCATTTTTTCACAGCTTTATTTACCCGACCTTGACTGAGGGTAAAAATACCACCGGATGGACCCTGCAAAACCTTGCGGGGTGTCTGCACGGTTTTGGAAAATTGAAGAATAACAGGAATATGATGTTTCCTTTTCCGGGTTTCTTTCCTGTTTTTTGACACGTTTTACGTATTTCGGTGAATATTGGAGTTCATTGTTATACATTTAGCTCAATTTTAGAATGATTTAGTGTGGAATTTATGATTTTTTTTTTTTTAATTGTACGAACGACAGGAAAATTTAATGTTAATGAAATTGAAGGGCAGAACATTCGGTCAGAACATCATTTTTCGTAGGAATCATTTTCATGGTTTCGTTACGAATAAATAAATCACTCTAAAATTCGATTTTGATCAGATTGTCTTCTCTATAAGAAATTCAAAAATTTTATATACTAAGGAAGTTCAGATTAAAATGAATGAATTTTTAAAATTTCGAAGTTTTGTGATTTTGAAGTGTGAAAGATGTGAAGTTTTAGAATGTTCCAATTTCTGGAGGTTGTGAAGCTGTGGCAGTTTTGGAAGTACTAGAATTTTTAGGATCGAAAAAATTATTATTTCTAAATTTTATAGCTTCAAAGCTTACAAAATTTTGGGTGTACTGAAGTTTCGAAAAGTGGAAATTCTGGAGATTTCGGAATTTCGAGGTTTTGAGGATTTTAAAAAATTTTCAAGTTTCGGAAAATTTTGAGAAATTGTGAACTTTGAATCTTAAGTTTGGTAAATTTTATGATGAAAATTTTTATGAATGTCGAAATTTCGAAGCATCTTGATTTTGATATTTCGAGATTTTTCAGTTTCAAAAATTTGTCTAATTTACACTAAACATCGATTTCATTTTCATTTTGCATGAAAAATTATAAAATTTTCAAGCTTCAAAAAATCACGAAATTACTGCAGTTTTGTAGGTTTCGAGTTTTTGAAAAATTTTCGAAAAATTTCGAAATTCGAAACTTATTAAATTACGTCAAACTGCTGACATTTTTCAAGTTACGATGAAAATTTGGATGAATGTCAAAACTTCGAAGCATCTTAATTCTGACAATTCGGGATTTTGTAGTTACAAGAATCTGTCAAATTTCCAATAAAAATTGATTTCATTTTCATTTTGCATGAAAAATTATAAAATTTTCAAACTTCAAAAAATCACGAAATTACTGCAGTTTTGTATGCTTCGAGTTTTTGACCAATTTTCGAAAATTTTCGTAATTCGAAACTTATTAAAATTACGTAAAATTGCTGACATTTTTCAAGTTGCGATGCAAATTTTGATGTAAGTCAAAATTTCGAAGCATCTTAATTTTGATATTTCGGGATTTTGCTGTTTCAAGAATTTGTCAAGTTTTCACTAAACATCGATTTCACTTTCATCCTGCATAAAGAATAATAAAATTGTCAAGCTTCAAAAAATCATGAAACCACTGCATTTTAAGTTTTCGACAAATTTTTGAAAATTTTCGAAACTCGAAACTTATTAAATTATGTAAAACTGCAGACATTTTTCAAGTTGCGATGAAAATTTTGATGAATGTCAAAATTTCGAAGCATCTTGATTCTGACATTTTGGGATGTTGTAGTTTCAAGAATTCGTCAAATTTTCAATAAACATCGATTCCATTTTCATTATGCATAGAGAATCATTATACAATTTTCAAGCTTCAAAAAATCACAAAATAACTGCAGTTTTGTAAATTTCGAGTTTTTGACAAATTTTCGATATTCGAAACTTATTAAAATTAAGTACGTAAAATTGCTGACATTTTTCAAGTTGCGATGAACATTTAACGAATGTCAAAATTTCGAAGCATCTTGATTTCGATATTTCAGGATTTTTTAGTTTCAAGAATGTGTCAAATATTCACTAAACATCGATTTCACTTTCATCCTGCATAAAATTTTCAAGCTTCAAAAAATCATGAAATCACTGCAGTTCTGTAAATTTCGAGTTTCTAAAAAATTTCGACATTCGAAACCTACTAAAATTACATCAAATTCGCAATAAACCCAAAATACTGAAAATTCCCAAAAAATTCAAATTCAAAGTCAATTTCCCAAATCAAAGTTCAAGTTCCAAAATTCCTAAAAACCAAAACGATCCGCCGCATTTTATCCGACTCATTTTCCCCGGAGTCAACGCGCGGTCATAAATAACCGTAAGGCCCCCGGAGCTCTCCGGGGCCAATTCCCTCTCGGCCTTTTGAAATGGGAGAGAGAAAAGAAAAAAATTCACGGGCAAATGGCCATATTGCAGGGGCTCTCTCATCCATCATGCCATCGCTCCGGCGGCGGCCTTTTCCGGCGGGGAAGTCTGCAGACACAAACGACGGACACAGCGGGAAACACCGGACCAAAAAGAGTTGCGGGCCCAAAAAAAAAAAAAAAAAACACATACTCCGATCCAGTGACGTCGAATACGTCTGCTGGGCCCGGACGATTCACAGAGCAGGAACCTACACTCTCTCGTTAGTCGAAAAAACGGGGGCGACTTTTGTAGACGATTATGGGGGGAGGGGAAACGACGACCACCTTCGGATTTTATGGAGAACCGAGACGAAACTCGCCGTCAAGGGGATAAAAAGGAAGAAGACGGCCCGTTTGTCGGGCCCCGTGTGTTTCGAAAGAACCGGAATGCGAGGCATTCCCCCCCCCTGCCCCAAGCCCCTTATCAGCCGGCAACGCGTTCTCCTCCTCGGCTGGCTTCAAGGCAGCGGCAAAAATAAAAATACTCTGAAGTAGCGCGGTGGGCGGGGGGGGGGATTCGACTGATGAAAAACTTAGATAGCCCTTTTTTTCCAAAAAAGGGCTATCTATATTATTTTGTGGAACGAACATTTTTCGAGAAAGGTGGTTAAGGGGTTACTACCGAGTTCCGCGGAACCCCCCCCCCCCCCCCCCCCCCAACCATAAAAAATTATGGGATTCAAAAGTGCCTAACCTAACCTGAAGTAGTCGTTCTTTGTTACGAACATACATTTTTATGGTTTTTTTTGGGGGGGTTTTCCGCGGAACTATGGGTTAGTGGAATGTATTTCGGAATATTGAAAGTTTTGGAAATATGTACGTACGAAAAATAAAAATTTAGAATATTTTTTTGGATATGTAGGACTTTTTTGACAATACTGTATAAGATTTCTACAAAAAAGAAAAAAAAAACGAAGTCCCAAATTTTTGAAATCAACAAAAGCAAAATGTATCAAATTTGAGAGCTCAAAAATTTTCTAGTATATATCGTCAACTGCAATTTTCCAATTTCTTATTTATAAATGAAAAAATGAAACGTAGAAATCGAAATCAAATTACACACATTCAAGTTTTTATATTTTCGAATTTTTTGATTTGTAAACGTTCATTTTTGCAGCTCTGAAATCTGAATTCGAATAAAAATTTTTTGAATAAAAACTTGCAAATACAATGTTGAGTGTCTTTCCAAATACATGAACGCACTCACTTAATCAACGTTTATTACGTGGTTTTCAGTATACGTTTTACAAGTTACACATCTAACCTCTTTCTAACGCGGGTCGCTTCACGCTCGACTTCATGTCGGCGATATTAAAAATAGGAGCGTAACCGAATTTGGATACGCGAGACAGATTTTAGAGACGATGGATTAGGCTATTTCGAAAAATACATCGAACACGCAGTGACGAAATAGACACGATTTAAAAATAAAAGTAGGTGAGAATATTTTGTAGTGAGATTAACTGTAGATCTAAAAATGCGTGACATACAACAATACCAAATAAAAAAATTAAAATATTTTCAATTATAACAGAAATTCAAACGCCAAAACCAAAAAGTCTAAAAATTATTCGAACAAAAAAAATTAGACAACGCTAAATAATCTTTAAATTTTAATTTGTGCATTCAAAGTTCAAACGAAAAAGAAATTGTAATCCAGAAAAATACAGCAACATAAATCATGAAATAAATCATTACAAATCAAAAAATGGAATTCAAAATACGTGCCAATAAAAAAACTTACAATTTTCAAATTCAAACGCAAAAACTCACTCTACTAATAGAATTCAACAATTCCAAATTGAAAAATTCATCGGACAGTTTCAAAGTAAAAAAGGCGTCACATTCAAATTTTGATACATTCCAAACATTCAAAAAAACCTAATTCAAACCCTACAATCCATTACCCCCGTAATTATTCTTTCAAACAACAAAAACAATAACGTAATTTTCTCCGAACCCCTCGAGGTTCTCCCCCCCCTCCCCCCCCACCCCGCCCGTCATCTAATTGTTCGAGGGAGAAAGAGAGAAAAATAAAAAGCGCTATTTTCGCTATCGGCTACATTTTTATCGGTTCGCTTGTCATTGCTGAATGAAAGGACAGGAAATAAAAGAAAAAAAGTGACATTTTACGACGCCGCCGACGTCGAGCGAGAAAAACAAACACGCACTGCTTTCGCGAGAGTCGGGTATCACCTTCGTCTGCTGCACGCGAAGCTATATAAAGTATTTATAGTTATGTAACCGTAGGCTAGTGCGAAATGCACGCTCGCGTCAGATAAAACGAGCCCGGGATTTTTTTGGCATTTTTTTCGTAAGTAATAATCCCGATTTTTCAAAGTGCGTCGCGAGCTACTCAAATCAAACAGAGCTTCTCTCGCTTTTCTTCAATGAGACGGCGAGGAGTAGGGAGCATCCCAATATCGTAACAATCGACAATAGTACATTGTGCGACTAATGGGAGAAAGTCTTTCGACCAATAGTCGCACACAATATTTTATTTAACAACCGCGAGAAATATGTGATTTCACGGCCCTGCTGAGAGGGGGAAAATAATGGGTTACCTGATTGATTGACGCAAAAATCGCCCTTAAGGCTTTGCTACGTACTTTAGGGAGTTGAAAACTAATTATCCCTTGCGTTGCTTTGATTTTCATCGGTATTGATTATGACTGCATTCGACACTTTTGTAAACAACAACAAAAACATTGCAGCAATACACAGTTTTGTAATTTTGAGGTTAGGGTTGGAGAGTTTGACTTTTCGATATTGTCGAGTCGCTCGTCCACCATCTTGTTTCCATTATCCGTGCGTAAACGGTCGCTAAACTGAGCGCGAGTGAGTACACAGCTATAGGTCGTTAAGATGAGCGTGGGCGAACAGCTTA
>JAPYZK010003344.1:0-14955 GCA_030522785.1 Platygaster equestris | reverse complement strand
ATTCTTATTTTATAGTATTCGAAAAATCGAAACCTCTGCGATAAAAAAACGATACATTTTCGTAATGAGTTAGTTTGAAAACTCGAACACTCGAAAATATGAAAATTTTTATAAATCTCTCCGAAAATCAGTTTTTTTCAAAAGCTTTCAAGGACAATCAAAAATATTCGTGAAGTTCAAAATTGAAGGAAAAAAAAAACACTTACAAAAGCTTTCGAAATTTCTCACCATTTTAGAGAGAAACCAAATGAGTTCTTTCAAATCTCTCTAATATGAGATCAAATTATCAAACGTGTACGAAAAAATTTTGTTGTCACGATTTTTTGCAAATTCATTCGTTGATAACGTTTTTCTACTCGATTGCAGCAAGAATCGATAAGATTTATCTTTGCTTGATGATTGAGTACAGTTCATTGAATATTCAAAATTTTCTCGTGTCATTGATGCCCAATATTTTCCGTACTTTTTGCGATAGTTTCAAGAGGTCACAGAAAAACAAGACTCGTTTTGTAATTCAAATCTTGATTGAACAATTGACGAAGTTTTCAGAGTCATCGAAGGATTTTAAAAATTTTGAAAAAAGGGTCAATCCAAAAATTTCTTATTTTTTTGAGAACTTTCATGTTTGTGTGTACTTTTGTGAAGATTTAGTTCGAATATTCGAGTCAGGTTTTTCAGGAGTAATGAATAAATCATATTATTCTGGTCATTATTCCGTGCTTTCTGGCTTGAAAATTGCATAGAAAACATCCTTTGCATATTTGGCGTGAAATATGCAGAAGTTTGGTCCAAAATCGAACGTCGTCACACGAAAAAAATATGTAAAGTGAATAAATGAATTTAAAAACGACCAGCAGATCTTGAGAGTTTTGGAAACTCTGCAAAAATATAAGAGAAAAACGTAACAAATTCTTTTTTTTACATAATTTAGAGGACTTATAAATTTTCTTTGAATAAATTTACTCAAATGAAAAAAAATGGCGAAAAGTGAAATATTGTTGAGTTGCATGTCAAAATTCGATTACATTCACTAAGTTGATTTCGATCATCTATAAAAAAGTTTACATAATTATCAATTAATTTTCTCCAGCTTGAGAACCTGTAACGACGGAATTCTATGAATAATTGATCAACCACATATTTTCTATTCTTTCGTGTTTCCGCGTTCCCTTGTTCCCTATAGCTTTTCCCCATGAAAAGCGAAAGTGAACATTCGTCATCCGAATCTTCGACCGGATTCGAGTCACAGAAAGTCATGAAATCGAAAGTCAGGCCAAGGCCAGGAAAATGAAACTGATCTTCTGAATGTGCAACAGTCAGGGTCACGAAAGAAATACATATTATCGACAAAAAATGTCCATCTCTGAATGATTTTTCAAAATTATGCAAAATTTTGATGAATTTTGCATAATTTGCAAAATTGTGCAATTTGATGAATCTCAGAGAGAGAGAGAGAGAGAGAGAGAGAGAGAGAGAGAGCATCAAAAAATGTTACCTTCGACTAACTCCCTGAGTTTTGTCAGCCCCTCTGCGATATTTTCCGGCGTTTCCCTCAAATCGACTCTTGCTTTCTCCAGGAAAATGTCCCCGACTTCGCTCGTGGCATCGAACACGAACTGATATTTTCCCAGCAACAATTCTGGATTGTCCCGAGCCTTCGCGATGATGGCTTCTTGACTTCCCGGCGCTGGTTTCTCAAGTCCAATCATGGTCTCCATCTAAAACTCCGAACCCGGAACCGCAATGAAATCGGAAAAGTACCAGGTTCCGGTGGAAAAGGCTCATTAGCGTTATACAACGAGCGGTGAAAGCGTGGACAATGAACGAAGACTCGTCAGCGCGAAGAAAAACACTCAACTTGTTTGCTCATTTTATGAATCAATATGCTCGGGGAGTTTTGGAATAATTGATGTGATTGACGTTTGTTTTTTATTTTTCATGATTGTTAACTCGAATACTAGAATCATCATTTGTATTTTTTTGTAGACAAAATCGTGATTGTAATAATGTGTATAATTATATAAATATCATTTACAGAATTTACGAGTTACGAAATTTGGTGTAATTGGAATTTTTTTCGAAAAGTGTCTTTATTTGATCCTTGATTACTTTTTCGGGAATTGAACTTAAAATTCGTGTCCAGAGATCCAAAAAAATCCCAGGAAATAAAATCTTACAAAGACTCGAAAATACTTCGAAAATCGAAAACTTTGAATTAAAATACTTCGAAAGATAAAAACTTCGAAAATTCCAAACAAAAATTCTAAGCATCAAAACTTCAAAAAAGCGAAATTTAAAAAATACTTCGGAGGACTCAAAACTTAAAAAATACTTTGACAATTTAAAACCTCCAAAAATAAATTAACATTTCAAAACATCGAAAATACTTCGATAAAACCCCGAATATCCAAAACTTCTAAAATCTGGGGATGTTTGAAACTTCGAAAACACGTTAAAAAATTAAAAATACAAAAATACTTCGAACATACTGAACATACTTCGAACTTCTTGAATATTTCGAAAATACTTCGGAAATACGTCGAAAATTCAAAACTTCAAAAATACTTCAAACATTCATTGCTTCGAAAATACTTCTAAAGTTGAAAATTTTGAGAATACTTTGAAAATGATAAAAATTGAAAACTTCACAAATAATTCGAAAATTCGAATCTTCGAATATACTCCGAAGATTAAAAACTTGTAAAATTCAAAACTTAGACAATTTGAATCTTCAAAAATACTTCTACATTTAGATTTTTAAAAATGCTTCGAACGTTCAAAACTTTTAAAATACTTCGAAAATACTCCGAAAATTAAAAACTCCTAGAATAGAAACTTCGGAAATACTTCAAAAACTCAAATGATCGAAAGTACTTCGAAAACTGAAAACTCCGGAAATTCAAGACAAAGGAATAACTTCGAAAATACTTCGAACATCCAAGACTTCGAAAGTACTTCGAAGATTAAAAACTTACAAAATTTAAAACTTCGGAAATTTGGAACTTCAATAATACTTCGAACATTTAAATTTTTCAAAATTTCAAACTTCGAAAATCTAAAACATCGAAAATACTTCGAAAGCTTATAACATCTAAAATACTTCGAACATTCAAAACTTGGAAATGCTTGGAAAATTCAAAAAAATCGAAACTTCGGAAATTCAAATCTGTTTCAATACTCCGAAAATACTTAGGAAATAAATTAGATTCGTACTCTGGGACCCAAAAAAATTACCTAGAAAGTAAAAATAGAACTTGATCTCCATATTTTGATCAGTTTTTTTAGATTCTGAACTATGACGCATCCAAAAAACCCATTGCAAAATTCCGAAGAATTTATTATAATCAATTGTGAAAGGAAATTTTTCGTTGGGCAAGATTCAAGTGTCAGGGCGAGCAAGTTTTTTGCCTCTGAAAATCATGCAAACCTGCAGCTTCATTACAACGAGCGATTGGATCTGATGTGCGTTAATAATTTTTTCGAAAATCAGATGAACGTTACATAAATTTCTTGTTCTCCGTATGATAGTTGTTTCGATTTTGGGGTCATTTTTTTGACTGCGTTTAAGTCAAGTTGATCGAGAGAAACTTGATCATGACAAAGAAAGTTTTGAGAAGATAAAAACGCTGATTGTTCGATTTGGATATCATCGAATAGATTAATGAAGTGTGTCAAGAATTAGAATTATTCGAGTTTGAAAAAACGCATCGTAGTTGTTTTGCAGTTTTTATAAACATTTTTTCTGGAAAATGACTTCATGAATTTATTGACAGTGTATCTATTGAACATTAAAGAATTAGGATAATAGATCAATTGAAATTTTCGGGAATTGACAACTTTAATCCGAATTTTAAAGTACTCGTTTCTAAATTTTTGAATTTACAGACGAATTCTTAGATTTTCGAAAATATGCGGCTTAATTTGAGACGTACATTGAAAATTCGAATCTTTTGAAGTCCCAGGAAATTAAAATTTTCTACTTTTATAATTTTCCACCGGAAAATTAAAGTATTTATCCAAAAATGCATCAAATGGCAAAATTGAAACCAATAAATTTCCGCATCTCAAAATTCCGAATTATCATTCGATCAAAACTAAGCTTTTATTGTTGAAATTTTACAAATTTTCAAATTCCCAAATTTCCAGAAAATTTTTATTTTGTATTTTCATGATTTTATTTTACTACGATTCGAGAATTTTTCGATTGAATTATAATTTTTGGCTCGGAATTTTGGTATCCGGACATTTTTTTATCAAAATTTCGAAGTTCGGCGCATTTTTTGGGTTTTCGAGAATTTCGAGAAATCCGAGAATTTACCCAAAAAATGCGCAAAACTTTGAAATTTTTATAAAAAAATGTCCGGATACCAAAATTCTGAGCAGAAAATTATAATTCGATCGAAACTACGTATTATTTGAAATTTCATAAATTTCATAACGATTGGAGTCACAGAGAATTATTATTTCCAACTTTCATGATTTTCTATCAGAAAATTTAAGTTTTCATCCAAAAAATGCATCTAACCTCAAAATTCAGATCGAAAAATTTCCGGATCTCAAAATTCCAAGCAAAAAATTCTAATTCAGTCGAAGCTACGTAAATATTGCTCTAAATTTTACGAATTTCTAAAACCTCAGAAATCCGAAAGAATTTAATTATTCTACTTTTATAATTTTCCATCAGAAAATTCAAGTATGTATTCAAAAAATACGTCCAACCCCAAAATTCGCATCAAAAAATTTCTGGATCTCAAAATTCCGAGCGAAAAAATTATAATTTGATCGAAATTACGTATTGTTCGAAGTTCCACAAATTTTTGAACTTTCGAAGTCCCGGAAAATTTCGATTTTCTCCTTTTTTTTATCCCCTTCAGAAAATTCAAGCATTTATCCAAAAAATGGATCAAACCTTAAAATTGTAATCCAAAATTTCCGGATCTTAAAATTCCAAGCAAAAGAACTTCAATTTGATTGAAGCCACACATTATTCAAAATTTTACGAATTTTGAAACTTTCAGAGTCCCAAAATACTTGCAGTTTCTAATTTTATCATTTTCCATCGGAAAATTCAAGTATTTATCCACAAAAACGCATCTAACCTCAAAATTTAGATTGAAAAATTTCCGAATCTCAAAATTGTACTCCAAAAATTCTGATTTGATCAAAGCTACGTATTATTTGAGGTTTGACGAATTTTTAAACTTTCGAAGTCCCAGAAGATTTTGATTTTTTACTTTTATAATTTTCCATAGAATAATTCAAGTACCTATAACCGAAAAAATTTATCAAACCTGAAAATTCAAATCAAAAAATTTTCGGATCTCAAAATTTTAAGCGAAAAATTCTAATTTGATCGAAGCCACGTATCATACAAAATTTTACGATTTTTTACTTTTAAAGTCACCGAAAATCCAAATTTCCCACTTCTATAATTATACATCGAAAAATTCGAGTATTCATCCAAGAAATGAATCAAACATCAAAATTAAAATAAAAAATTTTCCAAATTTCAAAATTCCGAACAACAAAATTCTAATTCAATCAAATCTATATATAACTCAAAATTCTCCACATTCCCAAACTTTCGAACTCCCACACAATTAAAATTTTTCACTTTTACAATTTATTGTCCATCCAAAAATTCAAGTATTCCCCAAAAATGCATCGAACCTCGAAATTCAAATCGTAACATTTCCGACACTCAAAACTCCGTATTACAACAAAATAAATTAAAATTCGATCGAAAGTACATTGTTCATCCATTTCGACTTCCTTCTTTCATAACAAACAAATTCCAAGTAGCAGTTCCCTCTAAAACCCCGTTAAAACCTGCAATATCACGATATCCCCCATAACTCCATAACAAACAACCCGTCACAACGCATGTCCCATTAAAACTGGAAATGTTCGAACCTTAAAATTTCCGAAACTGCACTTTTTCGCGATCACGTCGATGTATGTACCAGCTCCGCTATTTCTACGTGGATTCGAAAATCATTGGCTCTGGGAACGGCACCGGAAAACGCCGTTCGAAGACACGCGAATTTAACGGTACCCGGTACACGCGGGAAAAACCTGAATAACGAACTCTCGTTAAATTACGACCCGTGAAATACAACCAGCGCGCGGTGCTTCTCGGCGAAGACTGTAGGAAATACGGAGTGTACGTAGATGCAGGTCCGCGCCCCACTTCAGCCGCGTGTGCGCAAGTACATCGTTTTTCACCTGGGAAACGTACACCGTACAGTGTACAACTTGGCAAAACTTGGCAAAAAAGTTGGCAAAAACTTGGCAGTGTACACGTGGCAAAAAGTTGCAACGGAGTTGCAAGGTTTTGCCACGGTTTTCTATTATGGATGGGGAATTTGGACTTTTGAGGAATATTTGAAATTTTTTTGGTGGGTCCAAATTATTTACGATGATTTATGCAAATTTTTTTACACCGATTATATTACGTAAGATTTTTCTGAACACCCCCCCCCCTCCCCCCCTCATCATTTACTTTTAATTTTACGTAAGATTTAAAAATTTGTAAATTGAATACTATAAAGTAAACAGAAGTTGCAAAACATCAGTTTCTTTTTGGCAATCTCTAGTAAAAATTTTGAAGATATTTTAAAAATGTCATGAATCGATGATATTTTGGAATACTTGGATCATTACTCAATTTTTCAATTTTATTATTATTATTTTCTTGAAGTTTATTGCTTTTTTAATGCATTTTACGATTTGTAGTTTTTTTTCCTTATTCTAGTGTCTCTAAAAGAATCATATGAATGATCGTAAATTACCAATTACCGATTGCAATCTTAGAAAATTACGAATAAAATTACAAAAATTTGGAAGTGCTGTTTAATATTCTGAATTTTTCAGATATATTTTGTAACTTGCACTAATTTTTCGAAATTCTCAGATATTTTTGAACTTTTCGGAAAATTATTTATGAAAAACAATCAACGAACAATTTTTGAAAAAACGTGAAAATATGCACAAATTTTACACATAAACTCTGGAAAACAGAATCGGAAAAATTCTTGAAATTTGTTAAAATTATAAATTTTGAGAAGAAGATTGAAACTTTTCTAAAAATTTTCCAAAACATTATAAAATTGTGAACTATCGACGATTTTTTGGAGTCATCGTAAATTATCGAGTTTACTTAGATTTTTCAAAAATATTTTGTAACACTCACTAATTTTTTAAAATTCTCAGATTTTTCTGTACTTTTCGGAAAATTATTCGTAAAAAACAATGAACAAAAAATTTTTGAAAGTAAATTAAAATTTGCACGAATTTTTATAAGCGCTAGAAAACAGAAACGAAAAATTTTCCAAATTCTTCAAAATTATAAATTTTGCCATGACGATAGGAACTTCAGTAATTTTCGGAAACATGATAAAATTGTGAACTATTTACGATTTTCTGGAATCATCGTCAATTTTTGACTTGACTTTGATTTTTCAAAATTTTCGGGAACATTTTATAACTTTCAGTAATTTTGCATCATTCCTGAACTATGTGGAAAATTATTGGTAAAAAACAATGCAGACATTGAATTTTTCGAAATACGTCAAAATGTGAACACATTTTTGCAAATACTATATTGAAACAGAATGGGGACAATTTTTCAAATTTGTCAAAATTAAAAATTTCGAGAAGAATAAAACTGTCCAAAATTTTTTGAAAACATAATAAAACTATGAATTATTGACGATTTTCTGAAATTATCGTAAATTTTTGAACATTTCCATGTTCTCACTTATTTCCAAAATACATCGGAAAAAAATCAAAATTTCGATTAATTAACAGAAGTATACGAGAATATAAAAAAGAATCGTCGATAATTGCTTCAAACTCAAAATCTTAAATCCGTAAAATTCGTAATGACCCCCCTCCCCCTCGCCCCTTTTTTATTTTCAAAAACTTACTCCCTGTTCTAGTCATTAAATTTCCTGCCTGATTTTCTTGCACACCGTCATTCAGAGCATCGAAAAAGTCAGTCAAAAATAATTACAAAATTTCCGTAATTTCACAAAACATCTAACCATACTACAATAATTCTCGAAAAACATCGAACAAAAATGTCTTTAAATTTTCCACGACCGATTCTAATTTTCAAAAACGACTTAAAAAACAAGCCAAACATCGTTGAAAATCATCGAAATGACGCAAAGTTTGAAGAACGATAAAAGTCCACGAGTCCGGAATTTAAACAAAGGTCTAGTGTCACGTTTCGGTGCGTAACCGACCATTGTTTTTCTCTCATATTATTTGCGCAGGAGAATCCGATGACGGCTTTCGCGATCTTTTTAGCATTTCGGTTCGTTGATCGTGCGCGATCTAGTTCGTTCAACTTGCGGAATAAGTTTACGTCCGAGGGAACGTGAGAGAATTCGCGACTAGACCTTGGATCGCAATTTGCTATATATTTCGTTTGCGCAAGTGTCAGTGCATGGTGCACGGTTACAGTTATGACAGCAATTTTTGTAGTCGAAACTCCAGAACTGACGCGTTAATCTCTTTTTTCACGCTCGACTGAGCAGAAATTTTCTGATGTCAGACGCATCTTAGCTGTCGGCGTTTTTGAACGAATTTTTTATTAGTGACGTTCAGCTTTTCAATGCATTTTGAAAATAAACTTAGAAAACGTGAATGCACACGTTTGAATGGATTTGTATAATTATTTAGTGTTGAATTTTTTTCTAGATCTTAATTCACATAACTAGTGAATTATTTCCGAAAAGGTAATATTGTACGATATATTTTCGAATGGTGGAAATATAAACGAAAATCGCGAATTTCGAAAATATAGTTTCCCAATTCAAACTTTTTTATTGAAAAAGTTTTCTAGGAAATTGTTTGCCGGGACATCGGTTTGTCGGGAAAATGGACGGTAATTATATTATTTTCACGACAAGCAATTTTTCCGAAACGTTTTTCGGGATGATGGTCTGTCGGGATATTGAATTAGGGTAAATGACTGGGAACCAAAAGATATTCAATATTTTTTGAGTTTCCTACAATTTTCGGGAAAATTGTTTGCCGGGAAACTGGTCAGTCGGGAAAATGGCCGGTAATCATATTTTCCTGACAAATCAGTTTTCCGACAACCTTTTACCCAAAAAGGTTGTCGGGCAAATTGTTTGTCAGGAAAATGGTCTTTCGGGAAGATGACCAGAAACCGAAAGATATTCAATATTTTTTGAGTTTCCGGCCATTTTCGGGAAGACTGTCAGGAAACTGGTCTGTCGGGGAAATGGACGGTAATCATATTTTCCCGACAGACCAGTTTCCGAAAAACAATTTTCCCGGCAACCTTTTCCCCAACAAGGTCGTCGGGCAAACTGTTTATCGGGAAAATGACCAGAAACCGAAAGATATTCAATATTTTTTTAGTTCCCGACGATTTTCGGGAAAATTGTCGGGAAAATGGATGGTCATCATATTTCCTCGGCAGACCAGTTTCCCGACAACCTTTTTCCCAAAAAGGTTTTCGGGAAAATGGTCTTCCGGGAAAATGACCGGGAACCGAAAGATATTTAACATTTTTTGAGTTTCCGACGATTTTCGGGAAGATTTTCTGTCGGGAAAATGGACGATAATCATATTTTCCCGGCAGAACAGTTTCCGAAAAACGATTTTCCCGACAACCTTTTTCCTAAAAAGTTTGTCGGGCGGATTGTTTGTCGAGAAAATGGTCTTTCGGGAAAATGATCGGAAACCGAAAGATTTTCAATATTTTTTGAGTTTCCGATGATTTTCGGGAAGATTGTCTGTCGGGAAAATGGACGATAATCATATATTCCCGACAGACCAGTTTCCGAAAAACGATTTTCCCAACAACCGTTTTCCCAACAAGTTTTTCGGGAAAATGACCGGAAAGCGAAAGATATTCGATACTTACCGAGTTTCCAACTATTATATCGTTGATGAAGGTCAAGTCAAAAAAGGTACAAATAAGACAACAAAATTGAACAATATTTCGTAACTGAAACATATATATTCCAACAATTGGTAACATTTACAACATCGATGTCGTTTTTCACGTAACAAGTATATGTATAAATAAGGCCCCAATTCATGTTCCATTCTGCCACCAGGATTATACGGAACCAATCTTTTCCATTATTTATTTTTACTGAACCCGTACGTGTTCCATTCTGCAAACAAAATAATAGCAAGATAACTGTCCTGTTCTATAGCTCTGAAAAAGAACCTAAAATGACGCGACAACATCGAAATCGAATCGGCAGCGTAAAATTAACATCCGATTACTTGCGAATTGTTTATTCAAAGACTGCAGCTCACGCCATTCATCGGTCCCCAAAATTATGGACGAAAATAGAGTTTAAATTCAACACAAAAACACTAGAGTACGATTTTCCGATCCGAATTTTGTGCTCAGTGCAATTTTTGAATTTAACACGTAATAAGGTTTTTTGCCGGTGTGAGTGCGCACATGAATTTTCGAACTTTACACTTTTAGGAGTGCTTTCTGCCAGTGTGAGTACGTACGTGTCTGGTTCAATCAGGTAAGTCGCAAAAACTTTGTTTTTGATAACTTTTTATTGATGAGGTTTTTCGCCAGTATGAGTGCGCACATGCCTTTCAAAACTAGATAACTTATTACACCTATGAGCAAATATTTGCCAACTTAACACTTAATATGGGTTTTTCCGAGTGTGAATGTGCACATGAATTTTCGAACTTTACACTAGGAGTTTTTTCTCCCAGTGTACGTACGTGTCTCGTCATATCAGATAAGTCGCTATAAGACTCTGAGTATTATAAACTTCACATTGGTACGGTTTTTCGTTAGTGAGAGTGCAACATGAAATTTCCAATGAAATGGTCTATCCGAACTCCACACTGACGAGGTTTTTCACCAGTGTGAGTGCGCACATGCTTTTCAAAATTAGATAAGTCATTAGATTCACGAGAAACATCTATTTGTCAACTTGACATTCGATACGGTTTTTCACCAGTGTGAGTGCGCACATGCTTTTTAAAATCAGATAAGTCATTACACTCATGAGAAATTATAAGTTGCTTACTTAACACTTAATACGATTTTTTGCCAGTGTGAGTGCGCACATGATTTTTCGAATGAAAATGTTGCTTGTTACCTTCGCAAACTTTACACTGAAAGGGTTTTCCGGCAGTGTGAGTAGCACATGTGTACGAAATATTGTCGAGATTGCTTTCGCGTCGCGAGTGTCACAGCTTGAAATTGCCAGGATTATTGGATTATTACTGCACTGTTGGTAGTCATGAATGATATGTACTATTTTAAATATACGTGTCATTCTATCATTGTTTTAGTCTACAACCGAAATTTCAATGAGCATCGGCAGGATGTAAAAACTATCGATACTGATCGATACTAATCGATGCTCATAGATGTATATCGATGTATTTAGCGAATATCAATGTTTTTGACGTGTTTTTGGCGAATATTGATGTTTTTTCCAATGATTTTAGCGAATATAGACGTTTTTTCGACGTTTGTGGTTGATATCGATGTTTTTTTTAGAGTTTTTGGTTAATATCCATGTTTTTGGAATTCGCAAGTGTATTCATATGTAAGATGTGAACTTTGGAAAGTTGGAAAAACAAAGCAATTATGAGCATTTTCTGAAGATTTTACGAAAAAACATTAATTTTGTCGAATTATAAAAAATTTTCCGGGCACTCTACTATATTTATATCATTTTCTTATCTTTTATTATTCAAGTTGGGAACTTATTAATAAAAGGATAAAATAAAATCAATATGTGGAAAAAGCAATAATTCGATAATTTTGAAGAACTTTCATCTTTGTATTTTCGAAATTTCGCATTCTGAAATTCGAGAATTAATATTGTAGCAAAAAAAAGTAAGAATTATTATTTTTTATCAGGAAATATCAAAATAAAGAACATTGGTTCATAACTGATTTTTTCGAATTAAAAAAAAAAGAAAATCCTTTTTTCTTTAAATTAAATCCGAAAAAAAATTTTTTTAAAGCGGTAAAAACCGCTTAAAATAGTTTTCCTTTGGTGAAATCGATAAAAACTTCCAAATTTAACAAAAATTTGATCACAGTATAAAAAAATGGAAAAATTTTCCATGACAATCTGAATTAAATCGAAATTTAGAAGGGCTTAACCCGAATGTTACTGTACTTGAAAAAGTTCGACCGAAAACCATTATCGCTGAACTATTACCTCATTATCACTTCCAATATGTAAATGTACAATTACCAATTTTTCAATCAAGAAACCGAATCGATAACCAAAGCTCCGCAACGACGATACAAAATTATCAGTCCCTAGAATCTTATCACTCACAAAGATAAATCAACAGAGAATTAAAGAATGCAAAACTTTTTTTCCAGAGCGACGATTACATTACGCGTGATGTTTCGGAAATTGTTTTCCTCGACGAAACAAGAAAACGTGAGCGACAAAGTTTTCCTTGTCTCGCATACACGTGACATTTTTTATCATCTTCACGAATTTTACAAAAATTCCTGACTTTCTGGAACTTCTTCCGCAATTTTGAATAAATTCGATTACTTTCTGATAAACTCATTCAATAATACGTGATTCCCGAAATGTTGCTTCAATTCTTAAATTTCCATAATGTTCGAAAAATCCGTTCCAATATGTCTGCGCAACTCGAAAAATCATTATTGTCACACTAGTTGCGAAATCTCCTATTATTGAACGCCCCCATGAAATACAAGCACATTTTCCGGTACCACACCAACTATTATTTCATTTACCTTCTATGTAATCCTCGTACTTCACGATTTCATCATACCAGTCGGCACCAGAGTAATCGATTTCGGGCAATTCGCCGCCGTAATTCTTTGGCAAGTGACTTGGCGGCACGTGAGTGTGTAAAGATGGCATTTTCGTGCCGTGGAAGAACATGCGCCCGCGGAGTTTTTCCTTAACGAAAGGTTTGAACATCGCCCACACCATGTTGAACAAAAACGGTTGTTTCACGTAGTGTACCTTTAATAGATATTCATATCTATATAAATATCCGAGTGAAAAAAATGGCTGAGTCACGAAAAAAGGAAAGGTGAAATTCTCTTTGTCAATTTATTATTCAACAATGATTGAACGATTCGTACTATCACAATTTTCAATGACAGAAAGAAAATGATTTGGTTCCGTACCTCTTTAAGACGAAGTGGCATCGCGTCCTGAATGAAGCTTAGAAGTCTCAAACTAAAGGCAGGGGAAAGACCCGCAACTTGTTTCATTGAGAGACCATCAAAGTCCATGATTACGACCGTGCCACGGACCTACAAAACCACAAACCGCATTATCAATTTCTATCAGTTCCAATAAAATTTCCATTGATTCCCATCATTCCCATCTATTTTCATTAATTTCTATCAATTACCATTGATTCTCGTTGACTACGATGAATTCCTATCGATTTCCATTGATTCTCATTGACTTTCATCAATTCTTATCAATTTTCACTAATTTCTTTCAATTCCGGTCAATTTCTATTGACACCCATCAATGTCTATGAAATCCCATCAACTAACATTGATTCCTATCAATCCTATCAATTCCCATTGACTCCCATCAAAACAATCTCCATCAGTTCCCATGAATCCCATCGACTGCCACTGACCTACATCAATTCCTATAATTTCCCATCAATGCCCATCAATTACCCAATCAATCCCATCGATTTCTATCAATTACCATTTATTCCCATTGACTCCCGTCAATTTCCATTAATTCACATCGACTTCCATCAATTCATATTAATTCCTATCAATTTTCCATTGATTCGCATTAACCCCATCGATTCCCATTGACTTCCATCAAACAACAATCGATTCCCTTTGACTCTAATCAATTTCCTATTGATACGCCTCAATTCTCCTTTGTCTCCCATCAAACACCATTCGAACTCATCAATTCCCATCGATTCCCATTGACTCCTATCAATTTCCTATTGATTCCTATCGACTCCCATCAATTCCTATCAAGTCCCATGGACTCTCATCATATCTCCATCGATTTCCATCAACTCCTATCAATTTCCACTGATTCCTATTAATTCCTATCAATTTCCGTCGCCTCCTATCCATTCCTATCAATCCCCATTAACTCATCTCGATTCCGATTAACTCCCATCGTTTTCTATCAATTACCGTTCTCATCAAACTTTATAAATTCCTATCAACTCCCACTGATTTTCATAGACTCCCATCGATTTCCCATCGATTGCCATCAATTCTCATTGATCTGCATTGACTTCCATCAATAAATATTGATTCCTATTAATTCCTCATTTATTCGCATCGATCCCATCGATTCCCATTGACTCCCATCAATTCCCATTGACTTCCATCAAACACCAATCGATTCCCATTGACTCTTATTATCTATCCCCCATTGATTCCCCTTGATTCCCATCAACTCCCATCAAACACCAATCGAACCCATCAATTCCCATCGATTCCCATTGACTCATATCCATTTCCTATCGATTCCCATCGACTTCCATAAATTCTCTATCAATTCCCATTAATTTACATTGACTTTCATCGACTCATATAAATTCCTATTAATTCCCCATTGATTCCCATCAATCCCATAAATTCCGATAGATTCCCATAAATTCCGATAGATTCCCATAAATTCCGATCTATTCACATTGACTCCTATCAATTTCCTATTGATTCCCATTGACTCCCATCAATTCCTATCAAGTCCCATGGACTCTCATAATACAGTTGGATCTCGATAGAGCGCTCATCTCGGGGGTCTTGAGTAAACATTACGCTGGATCGAGAGAGCGATAAGACGGGTAGAAATACCATCAGGTAGAAACCTCGAAGGACCCAAACCCAAAAATGAAAAAGCATTAATGACTTTCCAGGCTTCTGGAATTCGCTCCCTGCTGTGAAACTCGGAGCCTTATTGCTGCCGAAATCTT
>JAPYZK010003343.1:0-15337 GCA_030522785.1 Platygaster equestris | reverse complement strand
TCGATCTCCTGTTGGGCGATCTCGCGCTTCTTCATCAACTGCATCGCGCGCCCGGCCTCGCTCGCAGCCCCTTTGTAATGAGCCATTTCGCGACTTTTTCAAACCTGCAGATGTCCGAAAATGTTACTTCTAGAGCTTGCCGGAATTCCTTCATTCGAATCCCAAAAATGAGGATGTAATAAATAATTCACGAAAAAAATTTACATACACTACGGCACGACAATGGGAATTTTAAATTCGGTTTACCAGCTGTATGCCCGGTATGTTTATGTGTGGAAAATTCATATTTTCGAGTTTTTCAAAATCTTGCCTGAGAAACTGAACATTTCGAATGGATTTTCCACTAATGAACGTACTGAAAACATAACTGATACTTTAAAGTTCCTATAAATAGAATTTGGCTATCTGTGAATGTGTTAGTGTGTATGTGTACCGCTGGGTCCAAAATGGCGGCAGTACACATGCATACATTCGTCTGTGTACCTATGCTTCTTAGAGTTCCTATGAATAGAGAGTCTAGCCAACTGCACTGTGTTAGTGTGTACGTGTCGATCGCTTGACCCAAAATGGCGGCGGCACGCACACATACATTCGACACGTACGTACAATCGCTTCTTCCTATTGGAAGCCGCCATTTTGGGTCAGGCTTTGGATCCAACCAATCAAAAATTAGCGCCCGATAACCAAACTCTCTATTTATAGGAACTCTAATGCTTCCTATAGGGGCCGCCATTTTGGACTAAGCTTTGGAGGTAGCCAATCAAACATTAGAGCCGGGATGGCCAAACTCTTTATTTGTAGGAACTCTAGGGTGTACGTACGACTAACAGAAATTTACTTCATGAATATTTTCAGCTGAATTATAGCATGCAGAATTCATTCGGAAATAGCTCTTATCACAAATTTTTTCCACTATTATGAACTTCCGAACCTTTTCGTTTACGATTCCAAAACAGCTTCTTCCGACAGTGAAACAGTTGCGACCACTGCATCTACAAAACAACATCATTCATTTGACTGAAAAGTGAAGGAACAGTGAAAAAACTGACGTAAAATTTACAGCCTTTACAGTTGCTTTTTTTGTATTCCCACAGCAGCCAACATTGTGTCCAAAAAACAAAAAAACAAAATATTCCCAGAGCTTCCTTTGTCCCCATGAAGCAGAACATTGAAACATTCCTTTTTTTTTCCTGATTTTTCCTTTTGGAATCCATTTTCAGTCGCTGTTTTCATTTTTTCTGGTACTCGGTGTCATTTTTCCAGGAGAACTTATCGAATCAACGGCAGTCATACTCGGTTGAAAATATGAAAAAACTTTCCCATACCAATAAATAATTTGGACGACAATAACAAATTACGACATTTGCTCGTATTTTGATTCGTGAATTTGGAAAAATCGACGAAACACGAATTTTTAAGAATTTCGTAAAAAAAATGTTTACAGAACAGCAGACAATTTTTCTTCAAATAGACCATTTCATGTAAGGAAAAAAATTCTGCGCATGCGCCATACAATGCAGGCAACGTACTATGGGAGAGCATAGGGAAATGCATGTTTTTTACTTACAGGTAAATCGAAAATGAAGCCAGTAAAAATCGCAAATTTACTGAAAAACGAAATTTAATGAATTTCAGGAAATTTTGAAAAAGTTTGTTTCAGTTACGGGGCCGTTCATAAAATACGTCACATTTTTTGATATCGCGTCTCTCTTTTGCAAGACAGAAATTGAATCAGAGATTCTTATTCAAGATCAGAAAATTCGTCAATTTCTACAAATCAGTCAACACATTTTCACCGACACATCAACTATCTAGGTTCCATTTTATTTTTCGAATTTTTCTAATAATTTCTCATCTTTTTTAAAAATTCATTAGATCTAAAATTCTATTCAAATTCATCCAAAACTATACTTCGCAATGAGTAAAACTGTATAACCAAACTTATTACCAAAAAACCAAACGATCAAAAATAAACCCAAATTTCCGAAGTTCAACGCAGTCATTCACGCCCAAGACTAAACCCACTGAAACTCACCTAAACCAAAATTCCAATTCCATTCTCCTCCCCTCCATTTCAGCCGTACAGAATCCATATCCAAATAAAACCTCAATTGTTGGCACTTTCTCTCTCCAAATCGTGACATCCTTAACCTAAAAACTCCTGACTTGTTGCTTATCCCGTTTAATTCTTATCGTTCCAACGAGGCTTGGTATCCCGAGTCTCGTAATCGTCTCGAAACTTGTGCCCCCGAAAGTCCTTGGGCTTCCAGTTGGACGTTTCCAGCCTGCCCTTAAGCTCGTTCCAAAGCAGCCAAACTCCGTCCAAATGCATCTTCAGGTAGCCCGTCCTGGCGTCCTTGCCCATTTTTCTGTGATCCCTGGCCTTCTCTTCGATCCAAGACTGGACCTCGCGTTCCCTAGTGGTCAAGTCGTCCTCGACCCAAACATTGTTCTCCTCCAGTTTCGCCCTCTGCTTCATGATCATCATCTTGTTCTTAAAAGTCCAAAGTTCCACCATGGTTCCTTCTCCCATCGGTTTGGTCTTCATGATGTTCGGCACTATCCCCGTCGCGTTCTGCACGATCTCCTCGATTTCCCTCGCCACATTTTTGTGAAACGGGATCCCCGTGAAAATGATGTGCCTTTTCCTGTTCTGTCGTTCGTTCATCTCGTAATCGAGTTCCCGTTGCGTCATCGAGTCCGGCCTCTTGGACCGCGAGTCCTGGTCGGGATATCTTCCGTTCGGTTTGTGCGGCGGCACGATTTTCCCGATCCTGTCCTTGACGGAGACGCGGGTTTTTTTCTTCTCTCCCGCGGAGTTGCTCTTCTTAATCTCCTTCATTTCCACGCGCAACTGGTTGATCTCTTGCACCATCTGGGCCCGCTCCTTCTCCCACTCCTTCTTGAAGGACTCGTACTCGAGCCGAGGCCTGGCGGCTCTTTCGAACGACTCCAACCCCTCGGTGTCCAGGGACCTGGACCTTCTCTGGCTGCCCTTGGAACCGGAGACCCCGCCGGCCAGGAAATCTTCCTCCCAATTGACCTCGGTGTCGTTTTTGTCCCAAGGATCCTGGGGCCACGGGTCTTCCTCCACCAGCTGGTACCTTGAGTTGGAGGGAGAGCGGCGCTCCCTGCGATTGTCCTTGGACCTGGAGGGCCCGGAGGACTCAGTGTACACGGGCTTGGACTGCCGAAGCGGGCTTCGCGACCTGGTGGCGCATGGCGAAGGGGAGCGCCTCGACTTGGTGAAGTTCCTGGGGGGTGAGCGCTCGCGACGTCGGGACGGCGAGTACTGCCTCGGTCGTCTCGAAGACGCTTCCACGCGCCTAGGTGGCGAGGAGTACCTTGGCGGGGACAAATCGCGCCTCCTGGGGATGCTGAGCTCGAGCTCCTGGGAGCGCATGCTCGAATAATGTGGTGGGGACGCGTTGTGCTGTTTTGCCTCCGAGTTTGAGCCACCCGGGGAACCCCAACCGGCGCCCGTCATCATCGGCAGTTTTGTCTGCAGTCGGTTCGTCTGTTCCAGGACGATGCTCAGCATGTCCTTGAGCTGTTTCGCGGTCCCCGGGTCGCTTTTCGAGGACGACGCGTTGAGCTTGAACACAGCCTTCTCCAGGATCATCTGCTGCTGCTTCACGACGTCGCCGATTTCTTCAGGTTCGCGTTCTCTGCTGAAGTCACGGTCATATTGATCCGATCGGCGAGCCATGGGCGGGCTCCTGTAGCGCATGGAGGCAAATCCGTCCCTATCGCCGCGTCGTACCATCTTGCTGCTCTCTCCATGTTCCCCGTGGTAACGCTTACCGCTAGGCAGTTCCCTCATCTTGATGCCCTTTCGCTGAGTCTTTAATTTTGCCAGACAACAATCTGCTTCAATTATTTTTCTTCAATTTTTTTTTTACTTTGTTAAGTGACAGTTGATTTATCATTCATTTTTGGATGACTGTGGGACATTTTTTTTCTACTCGAGCTTAGACAATATTCAATGAAGTAAATTTCTGGAAGGTCATAATTAGATTATTTGGTTTCTAAATAGAAAATACCATTTGGGGAAAGTTTTTTGGAAAGAAAACCAATTTGAAAAAAAAAAATAACAATTTGGAATTGTTCAAATTTTACCAACACTGAAATTAGAAATTGAAACAAACATTTTTTTCGTACTTTCTTTTTAATTAGGAAAATTTGTAGAAATTTGTTCAAGAAGTGGACCACCAATCCTTCTACTGATTAGAAAAAAAAAAAAAAAAAAAAAAAGAGTTTCTCAAAATGTTTTGTTTTATTCAAATCTAAAAGGTTTAGTCATGTGATGGTGGAAATTATTTAGCATATGAATTAAAATATGAAAGCTAAGAATGTTAGTTTGAAGATTTGGTTTTATTGACATTAATTTGTGAAACATGTGCATAAGTGATGTAAGGGTGTAAACAAATTAAAGATAATTGTTTGACATAATTTCTAAACAACTTGGTTTAAAAAGCAATAATGGGATATTTAACAACTTATGATGATTTGTGATTGTGCTTGAGTACACAGAAAAAAATTTTCATTTTTCAAAATTTTGTCATGGAAAATCTGAGCTTTTGTGAACCGAACTATAGAATGAAATGAGAAATTGTGAAAAGTTACTGATGTTATCTTCAAAAGTTGATTATCAGTTAGTGAATGCTGCAAAGCCATTTTTCAACAGCTTGGTTAAAAAAGCAGTGACAATTTTTACGACACCACTACTATCAGTGAAAAAATATATACATACACTGTGCAAGTGATATGAAAATGGCAAATATTATAAATTTGGCAAATGAATGAACACGTTTTGAGCAAGAATTATATTTGTTTATAGTCGAATAGCAAAAAATTTCGGCAATTACAAGTTGAACTTTTTCATTGCATTTTGCAGCAGTAACAATTTGAAAATTATTGAGTCTATTTATCTGGTTAGGATCGTCAGCAAAAAAAGACAATATTATCAATATTCGCAACAAAAATAAGACGCAATATTCCGCGCATTTCGTAAAGAAAAAAAACTAACCTATGCCAAAAAAAGATTTTTGTGTTGGAAACCAGTATGGCAAATTTTAATGTATATAATTTAGCTGGTTCGAAAATATTGTGCTACTACAACGTATTAATTTCGACTTTGACGGTGAATCGAAATGAAAAAGAGGTTTCAACTCACCTTACTTTCAACTAAACTCTGAAAGTGCACTCGCTGTCTACCACTGTCGATACTCGATTGGTATATTTATTTTGCTTTGATGTAAAGTTAATCGAGTGCAAAAGCTCTAAAAGTCAAGAATGGTTTCTATTTCGGGAGAAAATAGAGCTTTTCAGAGCTTTTGTATGCGAATAAGCGCCGTTACAGTGGAACTTTTTATTTATGCTGCCGCGCTTTGTTTTTTTCACGAACAATTTTTTAATCATTTTTCATTGTTCATTCAGTTCATATGATTTTCAGATTGAATACTTCAAATCCAGATAACCGCAGATCAGATAACTCAAGATGACTCTTAGCTCTCTGATTGGACGAATGTCGATATCGGTCTTTTTATCTCAAAAATTATTCACCCATTTTTTGATAGTTTAAAGTAAGCTAGACAAAGAACATCGATGTTTTGCGTCGTGTCATACTACCCATAACTGTACCAAAAATATGGCCGCCAACACCTGAGCTAGAGTTCCTGTGAAGAACAGTGGAACCAGGATAGATAACTCCCCCCGTATGCTTCGTCACTGTGCATGGTATGCCGACTAAATTCCACAGCGTCGGCGTGGCGATCGCTTAGTTCGTATGCGCAAAGCGTCAAAATTCACTTACCGCACATCCGAAGATACATTTCTCTCGTGTAATAGAGGACGTCACATATATAGTCAACACGTGACGTTTGACGTAGGCCGTGGCATGGCAGCGTAGCGGGGTCAGAGGGACAGAGAAGGCCACGCCTACGTTGCGGAAGTTTTTCGACATATCTACGTTACGCGGGTTATCTATCCTGGTTCCAGTATTCTTGACAGGAACTCTAACCTGAGCGAAGATTGCGCTCGTGACCGTTAGCACTTTTTTCAAAAGTTGATTCAATTTCACAGAATGCTGGAAAGTCAATTTTTGTTGTTAGAAATCCTTCAGAAAATTGGTCTACGTTTATTGATGCATGATTCCATACACAAAAAACCGAAAATGTGTGGCATGGAAATATTTATTTATTTCTCCTTTAGTGTTACAGTGATACAAGAACACATTCTAGAGTTGCTTCTTTATAATATAGTTACATCATATTATTTATAAATACTCCAATTCCAAATTAAATCTATCATACAAAACAAACAAAAAAAGGGCAATCAAAATTTAGTAATAGAATTTCCCTTTCATCCCAATAACAAAAAAATACACCCGAATTTCCATACTTCAGTATCATTTCTCTACGACCTTAAGGATGGTAAATTGTAATTGAAACAAAAAATATCTTATAATTTGAAAAACATCACTTACATATTATAAAGAGCATTGTTATTTTATATCTTTGTTTAGTAGAGGCGTGCTTTCACTTTTGAAGAACAAATAAATTATCTACACCACCATCCAATGACAGTTTTGAATGAGAAAATAATGATAACTTGAGCCTTGTTTCGTTTGTGTACTGAGTTTGACCAGAATGATCATTCTCATTATCAACACATCCAAAGTTCGAAAAATTTATTTGCGTCGAGTAATAAAAAAAGCTCTTTGTCAACTGAAATTCAAATAGCAAAATAAATCAATAGAATCTCAAAGTGGATGATAAGATTAGGCTCATATCTTATATGAACTCTCACAAAAATTGCTTAAGATTTTGAATCAAAAATAATTATCCACCATATAATAAAATGTCTTGCACATTTCTAAGTTCATTCTTTCCAATATCAAACCTCGATTATTCTTGTACCCACAAGTACAAAACTTAAACGATTCTTAGCACTATGTGTAATACATAGTATGTGTAATGACCCATGTTAAAAGGTCAGATTCTTATCGAAACTTTAGATTCTGACAGAGTTTTGCTTTATTCTCAAAAATACACAAAAAATCATAGACTGTAAAGACAAACTGCTTGAACATAAAAATCAACTTTTTCTCGTTTCACAAAAATTAAACATGAATTTTTCAACATTAAAATTGACGTCAAATGTCAACATGAAACGATGCAAAAGTATCCATCGAAAATCTAAAATTTTGAAGACAAATCTAACTTGAAACCAAGTTTTCTCATCAACTGGAACAAAATTCATTCAATGAGATGGATTTCTGGCGATGACTGATAAATTTGGATATAAAGATATTACAGAATGTACCAAAATAGAGGTAAACAAATATGATTTTGCATTTCTTGAGTGATGGTAAAAACGATTTGATGATTTTTTATTCGTCACATTCAAAATATGTGGTCCTGGAACATAGAAGATGAGAAAAAAATCACATTATTTATTGCATTAGTATTGGTCGGAAAGCTTTTTGTGAAGTTCATTCACCTCTGCTTGTCCGCATTTCGGCGCGAGTGCCGTGGCCCAGGCATGGCAAGCGTGTATCGCTTGGTATTTTTACGATCGACGCGAAGTTCTCGCACGCCAGTGCTCTTCACTTTTTCCACTTTCTCCATGAATTTAGCAATCAGATCAGGACATGAAAGATTTTCTTCTGGTTCCCAACTGTCCATTTTGGAGGAAAATCCCTTCCACCTTATCAGGAATTCTCTGCCTTTGTTTTTCTTAAAACGCACTTCGACGATGCGCTCCACATCATATTCCTTGGTCGTGTCTTCAGCGTCTTCAGGTTCATCTGAAGTCTCGTCTTTGGAGACTGTAAAAATGTTACTGATGTTTTACCTACATTCAATTTTTTCATCAATTGTCAAATTCGAATCGAACTAAAAGTTCGAGAATATTAAAGTTTGAATGACTTCAATTTTAGTAGGTGATGTTTCGTAATTAGAAATTTGTAGAAATTGTCAATTCAGATTTTGAAACTGAAAAATACATAATAAAAGTCGAGGAATTGAATGGAATTTTGCAGAAATTCGTCTAGTGTCTGTAAATTCTAGAAATCTGCAAAAACCTTCCAAGTCTTTATAAGTAACAGAATATTTCGAATTCTAGCATATTTTTTATCCATTTCAAGGAATAATATTGACCATTTTTTGCAGGCTTCTCTTTCTTCCCTGCCGTTTCTTTCTTTCCTTTCTTGCTTTTTTTGGGAGATGATTTTGAGGTGGATGGAGCATCTTCCTTTGCATCGTCCTCACTTTCTTCGTCTTTCTTGGCCAAAAATTCTTCTATCAGTTCAGGGCAACTCAAGCCATCCTCGTCTTCCCAAGTATCATCCTCTGAGGTATATCCTTTCCATCGCACGAGGAACTGGCGTTTGCCTTTCGACTCCTGCATTTCAACAATCTTATCAACCTGAAAAATGATATTTCATTAAATTTCAATCTCATCCCATGTTTTTCTCAACCATACTTTACACATAAAAAAAAATTGTTTTCCAATAACAGCTATTCAGTGACTTATTCAAATTTATTAATTTTGTAATATTATTCAAAATCATTAATTTTGGATTAATTTTCAATTGTTCGTCTAATTTTCGAACTCACGAAGATCTCATTTTCATTTAGGATGTGTATTATGGCACCAGTCCTGGCCAGGAAGTTATTGGAAATTCATGTTCACGAAAAAAACACTTTGTCAAAGAGTAGGACTGTCCCAGTCACTGTCGTTCGACTCCCATAAGGCTCTTGTTCTAGTGTTTTAGTACCCTGTCTCCCGATAGAGGCGCTTATTCATTCATTTGATAATGTGCGAGAGAGACAGCACATTATCGAATTAATGGAAAAGCGCCTCTATCGGGAGCTGGGGTACTAAAACACTATGGAACTTTTGGAGCAGAGTCGGAGGACACTGGTCCCAGTCGGCAGGGAAATTGCTGCCTGGCTGGGACAGTCCCACTCCTTAAAAATGAACATGAATTTCAGGTAATTTGCAGCCAAGACTGGTGCCATAATGCACTTCCCTTTATTTAACCTTAATGACTAAACACTAGAATATTCCTACTTCCTAGGAAAGTTATCAAGTGATAAATCGGTAAGGTAAAAATTTACCAAATTTCACAAACAATATTATTATAAAAAAAAAATCCATGTATTTTGATATTCCCGGTCAGTTTTGTAATTAATTGGCAATTCAAATGGTTCTTGCGAGAAAAAAAAATCCACAGAGCCGGTAATTGAATCCATTTTAATTGCCAATTAATAACAGCACTGACTGGGAATATCGAAAAACATGGATTTTTCTTTATATTAACACCCCAGTGATAAAGAAACATTGGGTTGCCTGCACGAGCGATATACATACCTATGATTTACATATGCAGTTTTATACACCTTTTGATATGTTGTTTATCGCTCGTACAGGGAACATTTCTAATCATATTATCATTTTATAAATTTTCAGATTTGCAAAAACTGACTAGATATAATTGAATAAAACGGTCAGTATCAATACAATGAATCTTCTTAGAATATGTTGAAATAAATATGTATTTACAAATATGCCACAGGCTGAACATTTATACTTTTCCATTCAACATTTTACAGTAAAATTGCTTAAAAATGCTGCTCCCTTAGATACATTGCATACATTTTCCCAGCAAAAAAAGTTATGTCAACAATTCCCATGTTGTACGCCCTCTCCCAAAGTCCCTCCCCCACTCCCTTTCCCCCACTCCTTACGAAACAAATAAAAACAAGACTACGAAGTACGAATTTAACTCCACTAATCACAGAAAAAAGCATTCCCTGCAATTTGATGTAAAGGAACATAGAAAAGTTCACCTCGAATTCCTCTTCATATTCTCCTACATCCTCGTCTTCCTTTTCGGGAACCTCGGGTTTGGGTTTTTCCTTTTTTCGGCGTTTGCCCCCGCCATTTTTGGCGCCAGTACCGTTTTCTTTCGCGGCCGAAGCGTCATCGTCCTGGTCGTTGCTCTCAACCTTCTTGCTCTTCCCTCGACTCGCGCGCTTTTTCCCGGCACTCTTAGGAGATGCCGAGGTTTCAGGGACGACCTTATCGTTCGAATCGTCAAAACTTTGCTCGGCGCCATTTTCTTCTGTGTCGCTCTCGCTGTAAGCGACTTCCGACCGTCTCCGTTTACCTTTCATGGTGACTTTTCGCATGCCGGATTTTGGTTAGCGGAGAAATGTATACTGTCGTCTTCAACTGGAGTCGATTCGGATATTCTGAAATTACGTATTTACCGCTCGTGATATCGTTCAAAAACAAACACTGACCAACACCGAACAACTGCAAACAACGAACAACAACGACCAACAACGACTGACAACGACGCCCGGCGTCACCACGTATCAACACTGCCCCTGAATCCGGTCACGAATTTTAAGCCAATCAGCGACGAGGTGCCAGCGGCGCGTAACGGACACGAGACAAAACGGGCGGAAAACTACGTTGTTAATTCGAGATTTTTTTTTTGTTGAGGAAATGCCAATTGCGTAGGTGAAGTTTTTGAGGGTCAGATTTTATTTTTCATCATTTTTTAACACAAGATTTGATTGGGATTGCAACTGATTTGAATTTGAATAGAAATTTTACGCAGCACACACGCACACAAGCAAAAATCTCTTTTGATAAGATTCCAGGAGCGTAAGAAGGAATTGGCTCCAAAGATCGTCCGGAAAAATTTGTTTTGCATTTTCCGAATGTTTCGATAAAAAATATGTATGGATTTAGGATTTTTAGTGGGAGGAGAGGAGAGTAGATGTTCATCTGCGGGTGTGATAAAAAACGTAACCCTCTTCAACGGACTCGCCGCCAAGGGACTTGACTCAGATTTACAGTCTGGACTCGTTTACCGGAACGCCAGAGACTCGTTTAGGCCGGCTCTACAATAGACGGATTCCGTATATGACGATGACGTCACTAACGTGTAGGTTGACGTAAAACAGAACGGATTACGGAACGGTTTCTACAATGAAACGCAAGTCATATTAAACTGTCAAAACAGTATGACATTTTATGAAATAAATAAGGATAAAAAGCGAATCCAGTGGAGTTAATCGAGTCAAATGATGTATCGTTTGTTGATTTTGATCCATAAATGAGAAAAAGCTGATCACAAACTACAGCGCGCAGATTACGACACTACAGTGCACTATAGCCTATCCGCAAGTCGCATAACATTTGTACGTAAAAAATGAAATTTGACCATCTTCCGGTCCGACACCATCATACGGCATACGACAGACTTTTACGTTTTCTGACAATGTTCAGCGCAAGCGCCCGACATTGAGCTTACGGAATCCGTCCATTGTAGAACCGGCCTTATCGGAACGCGCGATCGTTCTTCTTCTCTCCTCCATCGACAGCCAGAGGAAGCGTTAACCAGTTACAATTGAGGGCTCGGAAAGCAGAACGCAATAGGTAGCAATGGGCGCGTGACCCTCGGCTGCCTAGTAGGCAGAGGTGAAGATGCTTCGCTGCTCCCGCGATCGAATGCGGGATCGATTGATTTTTTGGGACTTTTTGAACTCGCTGCCGTTTCGTGAATATTTATCGGATTGGGCTGATTTTTATACCAAAATGTTCGTGACGCTTTAGTGCTTCTGACGAACCTATTCGTATGCCGAATTTGTGTAAACAATCGCTCCCAAACAATTAACAAACTTTACATCACTTTTAGTTGTAAAATTGTTACAAATCGCATTTTTTTAAACGAAAACGTTTTTACAAGGCATTCTTGAACGCATAAAAAAAGTTTTTGTTGAAAAAAATGGTGAATTAAAAAAATTCATAACAGCTTTACAACTAAACGTGATGTAAAGTTTGTTAATTGTTTAGGAACGATTGTTTAAACAAACTCGACATACAACTAGGTTAATTGGAAGCGCTAAAGCTTTACGAACATTTCGGTATAAAAAACATCCCGATTCCGCATTCGATCGCGGGAGCAGCGAAGCATCCCCACCTCTGCCTACTAGGCAGCCGAGGGTCACGCGCCCATTGCGTTCTGCTTTCCGAGCCCTCAATTCACCTCAATTGCGGTCTCGCTCACTGTTGGGTCGAGATATTCTTGGAGAATATTCTTTCTACCATTGGCCTTATGGGACAAGGTCGGACATTAACGGGATCTTCTACGTATAAGCCAAATTTTAAAGCTCATTTTTCAGAATGGATTGCAAAAAAACTACACATGATAATGAAGAATGGTTTTTCGCGTTTTATTGACACATCCTTCGACTATAAAAAAATGGCCAATAACAATTTTTTTCTCAATAATAGCGACCTTGAAGTGTCCTTGACCATGCCTCTGCCAAAACGTAAGAGTCGACTTTGTGGCAAGAGTTTAAGATTTCTGTTGCCTTTATCACAAAAAACAACATATGTCTTTATTTGTTGTTACGTTTGCCAACTTTAGACATGAGTTTTTTAGAAAATTCGCAAATTTCCAAAAATGGCAGACTTGTAAATGAAAACAATTTTTTTGACTGTTTTTTTTGTAGCTAAAAAAGCCTTTAAAAATCGAACAAAAAAAAATCTCGTGTCTAAAGCTAGCGACATGCCTGCCAAATGATGAGAAAATCCCTGAAATTCCAAGTAGTTTAGAAGAACTTTTGCCAAAACTTTTGGGAAAACGCGTTTAAACATATATGACGGGGTAAAACATTATTAGTAAAACTTACGATTCAATCGGTTTACGACTTAAATCACCTGAAAATCCAGTCCCAAAAAGACACATAGATAAAAACACACTCGTAAAACTAAAAAACTGCCTGTCAGATCGGTTTTTTTGTTTAAGTCACGCCGCGAGCGCCTGCCGCAAAAACACCGAAAACACCGGTAGTCAGGTAGTTGCCGCGAATGGCATAACTAACGCGTATCTCTCAAAATGTTTCATGGGGCACATTTGTAAGGACTTCTAGATTCGAAATATGCAAAAAAAATTTATTTGATTTTTTGAAAGTTCATACGTAGAAGAACCCCTCAAGATATTCTAGGAATATTTTCGAAAATATTCCTGGAACATTTCTGGAATATTGTGTGTCCATAGGGTAAATTACAAAACACCGCAATTTTAGTCGCATTTTGAACGGCAGAAAACCTTTTCTTCATACGCCCCTGCCCTTACCTCTTTCTTTGTTCGATAGGTATACTCCACCTAATTTCGACATATTTTACCCCCCCCCCCCCCCCCTTCGTGGCGCTTTTTCGTATGCTTGTAACATTAACGATGGCACCCGGGCAACCCCCCCCCCCCCCCCCCCTCCAAAGTATTACATGGTTTATGAACGGCCCCTAAGACATTCGGAAATCAATCATGCTAGGACAGATTGAATGTTGAAAATTTCTGTTGAAATTTATCTTCCATTTTTATGTAACCGCAACTGTACGAGTCAATACATGTGTAAGCAGGTTTTTCCGACGAATACCTGCCACTCTAATCTAACGGTCATTTCGGGAGAGGAAAATGAGGGCCCCCCGAGACGTAAGGCGAGGGGACAACAGTTCCTTATGTGTCCCTATGGGCGAGGATGAGGATGGCATCTCTGCCTGTATCTTGAGTTTTATAATTATCCGACAAGCATTACTTGGCTGTGTATTCTGACATATATATATATATATATATATATATATATAGATATATAGATATATACAACGCGTTTAACAATAAAAAGTAGTTAACACATGCTCAAGAGTTTCACCGATGACTCATTTTTTAATTAACGATAAACACTGCAGGAGCTCAACATGCAGCAATTTTTCCGTTCATTCTGTGTAGAACTCGATTCATCAAGGATTACAATTTTAATTATATAGTTACACTGAGGCAAGGCTTTCCCTCAATCAATCAAGCATCTTAACTCGTCACGTTGCTTGGGTTACGCATGGTGTTTACTGTAGACTCATGGGATCTGCCCTACTTCGAGTAATAGTGAAATTAGTCGAAAACAGTACGAAAAATGAACAAATTCGCAGTGAAATCTGAAAAACCAACTCCACACGTGGGTTAGTTACACAATTTCCCTCATAGATAATCATGAAACATTGTTCGTGTTCCAGTATACTTTCAGCCTTCTCTGCTACTTACCACCTTCATCTCAATGATACTCAGCCTATACCTAATATAGAAATAATACACCTGAAACTGTACAAAATCGATATAAACAGGTCTGCCCGATTGGTGTTCAAAACAACTAGAGCTCCGAAAATCTTGTAGCGCAGCCAGAATAAATTCCTTCGATCTTCGTAAGTCGGGCGAATTGATGCGATGCGAGGCCAAAATTCAAAACGCATGGGACACTTACAAAAATGACACAAAACTCTCTGATAGGTATAATATTTTATAAAAAGTCCAGATATCTATCTCCTCTCATAGTTTTTAGACAAATCTCGGCAGACTAAAAATTATGTAGGAAGTGTACCTCGAAAACTTCTCTCCCTTTTCTCAAGCTACGATTTTCAGAATAACCAAAGTTTCTAACTGGAAACGCACGATCGAATCGCTCCTAGAAAAATTGACGTTGGAAGTACAACTGTTAAAGGACGAAAAAGTGCAAACCGAAAAAGAGGCGGATAAAATGAACATACCAATGCAAATCGTAGCTCGATGTATTTCCATACGAGATCAACGTAGATTAACAGAACTGACCAGTGACAATGTCAGCACGGAGTTGAAAAAAGAATTTTGCCTGGTTCAAGAGATGAAACAACTGTTGACCGAAAAGTAAAACGTTTGAAAAAGTAAAAGTGACGTTGGTAAATTTCGGATTGTTTTTTTTTTTTTTTCAGGATTCAAGAAGCTTGGGAGAGGTTGAACCATTTGCAAGAAATCGTGTTCAAATTGGAAACTGATCTCCAGAACAAATCAGACACTGTGGATATAGATTTGGCCAATCTCACCTTGGATAAGAACAGCATGGACATTAGTTACAAAGTCAACGCATTAGCGATTCCAAAAAAGTTCGCTTATGACTTTTGATGATTGATTCCCAAGTTCAAGAATACTTCAGCAATGAAGATAATAGAATTTCATTTCAGGGAACTTTCCCATGAAGCTTGGCTGGAGCATTGTACCCAACTGAAAATCCTGACGAACAAAGAACTGAGCAGCTCTTACTCTTACAGAGAAGCGCTGATAGTCAGTCGAGAACGCTCCAAAATCGACGTAGAAACTCAACAAGACTCGACAGATTTCGCATTACGCAAGAGAATCCATCAAATTCAAAAAGCCAGAAACGAACTTGACTGGCAAAAACTCCAGGTCAGTGCAAATACGATAGTTTTTCATCTTTGCAGTTTT
>JAPYZK010003342.1:0-12126 GCA_030522785.1 Platygaster equestris | reverse complement strand
CACATTTTTGAAACACGCGAAAATAAATTTTTTGGCTTTTTTTGTTTTTTGGATTCTCAAAACCAAAATAAAATAATCCCAAGTACAAGAGTGGATTTTTTGGGGACTAAAACACTCGTTTGTTTACAAGTTAGAGCCAAAAAAGCTAGGGGAGGGGGGGGGGGCGGAACTGGGCACTACCCTAATTGCAAAGCTCTGTAGCTATTGGCTTTAATTTATTGATTTAAATATAGAGGCAAATTACTTAATCGTTTCTCGTATATTCATTTCAATTCCCGTAACAATCCACAGCGTTGTTTTACCAACGCGGAAGTACTGACATCAAACCCTCGACTCTGAGGAAGGCGCCACCAGGAAGTCGCCCAAACGCGATTTGCGGCTTCAACCCTTTCGAAATCCCTTTCTAAATTTATTTGTGTTGATGATTCGAGTCTCAAACCCGGGTTGTCACAATCACTTTCTAATGAAATTCCACGAATCCAGTCTAAGACAGTAATCATCACCAAAAATAATCGAACTATGCCTATCTCTATTCCCAAATGATTAGTACTTCGCTTCCACAGTCCACAATATTGGTTGAACCGTGAACCGAGCAAACTGCTTAAACACTTCGAGAAATATCTATCTATTCGTTGATAGGGGTCCTGGAAGCATCCGCAGTGCCGGAATGAAATTGCGATCATCACGATAATTACGAAATTCATCTGTCGGCTTAGAGCACACAAATCACTCGTTCATATGTGCGCGCTCGTTGAAGCTCACGAATGATTAGTCGCGGCAAACATTGAAAATTTGGCAACTACGGGCAAATTACGCGTCGCCACGAGAGGATTATCGCTGGAACAAATTCAGCCGCTCGCGATCGAGAGTAAATTAACTTCGTCAAGTTTCGCAAGTTGCTTCAATCCCGGTAAAGCACTTCCGACATTTCTTCATTTTCATCTCCGCGGTCTTAGTTTTTTCCATAATTTATGAGGGTTTTTACACTCTACTTTTCCCTTCAGTTTCCGTCGAGTTAAAAGTATCCGGGGTACGTCGCGCATTAATTCGTCACGCTCGAATCGATATCGCGGGAATTTTTTTCCCCCGAACTCCAACGACTCGGATGCTGAATTTTAATTACTCTTTAATTGATGGATGCGCGAATGTTACATATGTACCGAGGCTGAGACGATCAAATATAACATGAACTCGTGTTGATTAAAGTTATTACTTCGCTAAGCAAATTTTTTCTTGATTTTTGTATTTTGAAACTCGGCTGTGTAACTTTTAAGGGTAGTGGAAAAATTGTATCTGGATCGATCTAATGTCAAGTTGGTCACGATAAATTCAAGGAAGTTTTCGTTGCTTTCTGGCCCAAATTGTTTGATTTCGTGCAAGTTCTCAAACTGTCTTTTTAAATTGCTAGATCGGTTAAAATTATTGGTCCAGAAGAATATTTTAGGGCGTGTTTTCAAAATCTGCATGTGCATCGTGTTAATATTTTTGCATATTTATTCAATGAGTAATGAGCATCTATAAACTAAATTGCATGACATTTATCAATTTTCCTACGGACCTTTAATCAACACTATAGGTGAATTAAATAGAGTTAATTCTGGATTAAGTAGAGTTAATTTTGAAAAAAACTGGAAACTTCAAACTATCTACTTCAACTTTCAACATCAAACTAAAAACTTTGAATCTGAACTTCAAACTCGAAACTTTGAACTTGAACATGAAACTTGAAACGAAATTTCAACTTGAAGTCAAATCGAAGTTCAAATCGAAATTTCAACTTGAAGTTCGAAACTTGGAATTTTAAGATTCAAACACGAGTTAAAAACTTTAATTTCGGATCCAAAACTTCATACTTCAAATTTCAACTTTAAACTTCGAATATATAGACCGCCATCTAATTTCAACTTTGAATTCCAAACTTTGAGTTTGGAGTTCAAATTTTTACTTTGCGGTTCGAACTTACATTCTTAACTATAGATTTCTAATTTAAACGTTTAACTTCAAATTTCAACTTCATACTTCAACATAAACTTTCGACTTCGAACTTTAAAATTGAACTCTAAATTTCGAACTTGAAATTTAGACTTTAAACTCCAAACTTCATATTTCAACTCAAACTCCAAACTTTGGATTCAAACTGTAAAGTTCGAATATAAGCCTACAAAATCGAATTTGAACTTCGAAAATCTTCAAATTTGAACTTCAAACTTCGAATTTAAACCTCAAACATCAAACTGTGACTTCGAACTTCAAACTTTTATTCTGAACGCCAGATTCCAAATTTGAACTTTAAATTTCGGATCCAAACTTCAAACTTTCAGTATAAACTTCACGTTTGAACTTGAACTTCGAAATATGAACTTCGAATTTGAACCTAAATCTCCAAACTTTATACATTTAAGTTAAAAACTTCAAACTTTGGATTTGAACTGCAAACTTCCAGTACGAACTTCAAATTTAAACGTTGAACTTCATATTTGAAATTCGAACTTTAAATTTTGAATTTTAAGTTCTGAATACAATTAAAAACTCGGGATTCTCAATTCAAACTTCACACTTTAAATTTGAACTTTGAACTGTCAACTTCAAATTACAACATTAAATTCAAACTTGAAACTCCTAACTTCAAATTCAAACCCCAAACTTCGAACTCTGAATCTGAAATGTGAACTCAGAATTGTGAACCTCAAAATTGAAATTTGAACTTTTTACTTCAAATTTCGAACTTTGTTTTTGAGGTTCCTCTACTATTCTGGATGACAAATAAATTTCCGGTTGTTAGAACTTCAGAATTGAAATGCGAACTTTGAACTTTCAGGGGGGGGGGGGGGTGAAACCCCCCAAACCCCCTACCCAATCAACACTTTTCCCATTTTCAACGACGAACGATGCAAGAAATGAAGTACTCGATTTGCGCTACCTTGGTTGTAAATAATTAATCCCTCTCTCCGTTTACGTAACTTTTAACCGACTATCGTAGCTTCTTTCCGTCACTGGAAAGTAAAAGTTATCGGTTTAATTCTACAGCCCACAAATAACAACTGAACGTTGTAAAACTACGTGAATCCCCTAAACTTTTAGAAGGTAATATAAGTATTGAAAAACGGGGAGGTTTATTGCGAAGGGATTATATCCGAAAAAACCGCCCGAGACTGTTTTCGATCGACGTTTTTCATTTGAATCCCGCCATTGTTTGAATTCACCCATGTGATGTTCCAACGTGACATTATTCTAGGGCGCTCTTGTTCGCGTCGCGTCGTGGAGTTTAATCTACATCCCCTTTTAAACTTACCTTTGCATTCCGCGATGCTTTCGTCTGAATTATCAAGGCAATCGTCTGCTCCGTCACACAGCCTAAAAAAAGAACAAAAAAGAAATATGAATGAAAAATCGTAAATATAACAAGCTCTGAAAAAACTGACATTGGGAATGGTATTCCGAGTGATACTTGATATTTTGATACAATTTCTGAAGATTTGCTATCATTTGCGAAACTTGAAATAGTTGATTATAAATTGTGAGCTTGTAAATTACACTAGTTTTCATGATTTTTTATAATGTTTATGGCAACTTCCGACAACTTTAGGATACACACTTGTCTTTCAGAAGTAGTCATCAGTAAATTTCAAAAACAGGAGAATTCGCTTTTTAAAATCCTAGTGTCACTAGTGTCACTAGTGTCACTAAGGATAATTCATTAAATACTGGAATATTGATACTAATGAATATGAGATAATTGTTTCTTCACTCGTGTTCGAGGATAACCTTCTATATTCTTCATAAATTATAATAAACGTGATGGGAACTAAGAACAGGGACCGCCGGAACCGGAACTAGAACCGGAACCAAAACCGATTCTATTTATGTGGAACCGGAACCGTAACGAAACCGTTATCAAGGTTTTTCGCAGAACCGAAACTGAAACCGGAACCGAAAAAATTCTAAACGGTCTCATGTGCTATTTTCAGTTCGGTGAACGTTCCTTAGTGCTCACTTATGTCGTGTTCAATTTCTTTGCCATTCGATATAATATAGGGAAAAAATTAAAGGTCTCGAGACTCGGAAATTTCGAGACAATCGAGATGCCCTGCGACTCTGATACTCCTGATGCTCATAGTTTTTTATATTTTGCAGAAGGACCATATTTTTGTAGAAATATAAGGAGTATCGAGTATTCGTGAAATTTAGCGAATTTTCTAATTAAGTGAAATATTCATTTTTTTCGTCTGGTTCAATTCGAACAGTCATTTCGAATGAATTTATTTCGAAAATTGGCCACCGAGCTGAAAATGCCCGAACTTGAAGCGCACGCATGAGTTCGAGGCTAGATTTAAATTTGTTTTGGACCCCTTCCAGGGCCACGTAAACTAGGTTTTGTTCCTCTAAGGGTATACAATCGAATTACAAAAGTCCGGATTAGAACATCAAATCGGTGTCTCCACGAAAATTCGAGTATTTAGACTCCGAGAAATTGTTCAACTACGAGGCTCGATTCAAAATAGTTCCGGACCACTTCCGGTGCCACGAAAATTGAGTTTTGTTCCTCCAAGAGTATAAAATCGAATGACAAAAGTCCGAATTAGAACATTGAACCGGTGTCTCCACAAAAATTCCAGTTTGTCAATTCAGACTCCGAAAAACTATGAAAAAATTTCAAATCGACATTTTTTGGACGGACCAATTGTGTCGGACAGCTCATGTTATATAGACTATGTGCATTTCAGAATTTTCGATCGCAGCGCTCGCAGCGGCGTTCCCGAAAACAAATGAAGGATAAACCATGCATTCGCTAGCATTGACGTTTATTAGCAATAATTAGCCTTTTCATTTGGGCCTATCAAGTAGATACAGCTCGCGCAGGAAATTTAAAATCCTTCATACAGGGTGTACATACATACAGTTTATTTTGTTGTTGAGCATCATTACTTTGAATGAACTTTATGTACACCTAGTATAAGAGATTTCAAATTTCCCGTGCGAGCTATACCTACTTGGTAGGTACTAGGTAGGCCCAAATGAAAATACTATACGTGAATTCATATGGGTTGACGAATTTGTACGTTTCAAAAATGGCAAAAGTTTACGATTTGAGAAGTGAAAAATTCTCAGATTTCTCAAGCTCTTGAACTCCATAATTTCTAGGAATTTTTGAATTTCTGAAATCCAAAAACTTGATAAGTTTCAAAAGATTTGAAAATACTTCGAAACTTCAAAATTTAACTTTCCGAATTTCCAAAAAACTTGGAATTTTTTCATTAAATAAATTGAAATTTAGGATTGCTTCCAAATTCCAGGAACTAACAATGTTTAAAATTTTTATAAAACTCTAAATGTCACATTTTTTGAAAAAGCCGAAATATTCAAATTTTCAGAAAAACTAAAATTCGCAAATCCGCTATAGAAGTAAAAATTTTCGAATTTCCGAATATCTTGGAATTTTTTCATTGAAATTAACTCAAAACTTACAAATGTTGCTTAAATCTGACAGTTTTTGAAATCTCTCAGAAAACACGGTATTTTTAAAGTCTGAATAAACGTTGAATTACAAAAATTCTGAGAAACTCAGAATTCCCGAATTTTTAGAACTCAAATTTGGCAAAAAACGATTAAAAATATAATTATCAAAGATTGTACATGAGCACATTGAGATTGTACTGAATGCAAGTATAATTAATTTTGTTCGAAAAACGCTCCAAAATTATTTTTAGATGATTTTACATAGTGACTAAAACGTCGCAAAAAAACATCGCTTTTTGGAGACGTTTTGGTGTCGCAATCTCGTCGCTTCCAGCTGGCTAGGGATCCAAACTCATAGTTGTACATTATTAAATCTGACAATCGAAAAATTCAACTTTTAATACAAATTTCCGGAATTGGAATGCTCTAAATTTGATTATCGAATTTTCGAATCCCGATATCACTAAGAAAATTTTCAGAATTTCCGAATTGTAAATTCTGAAAATCGTGAATTTTCAATTTTAAAAATAAAAAAATTACTAAATATGATGATAATTTTTCAAAATTTTCGAATGATCCAAGTTCAGAAATTTCAAACTTCAAAATCTGAAAATAAGAAAATTTTTAATTTTTTGCACATTGTCAAAATTCAAAGGATGGGTTTGAATTTTTTAAAATTATAAATCCTGAGATTAGAATGGCGGCAGCACCGTCGTCAAATGCACATAGTTTATATGTCGGAAGATAAAAATTTGTTCAACGAAGCAAACTGGAACCGAAACAATTACTCCTATTCTCTGAAAACCAGAATTGGAAGCGGAACCAATTTCATCTGTTTTTTTGCAACCGGAACCGAAACCGAAATCGTTGATTTTTGTTTTCAAGTAACCGAAATGGAACCGTCAGTTATTTCGGTTCTCCGTCCTTGACTAAGAACATAGAACTCAGAGATTTCTATGAAGTATATGAAGAAAAAAAAATGTTTGCTAGAATGATTCGCTTACATCTAAATTTTGTCAAATTACTCACCATGAATAGGGTATACATCTGGAATTAGCGCACTGGAACTGCCTCAAAGAACACACGTTTCCATCTGAAAACAAACAAAAACACATGTTATACGTCATTACTCTCAAATATTGATATTCATTGTTCCGAACAATGTAATTCAAAAATACAATTTTAATGGCATATATGAGCTACTAAAAACTGCGGAAACCAATTTTCTTCGAGAAATATAACCAAAACTACTTTTAACTATACCCTATTACAGCCTAAGTTTAGAGAAACAGGTGTAAAAATTACTAAATACAGACAGTAGGGTGGCAGTGATACCATCAATGTTTCAGAGTTACGAAAAATCGCAACAAGAAACTTTATTCAACGCCCGCGAGAAATATGTAATTTCTTAGCCCTGCTGAGAGTGGACGAAATAATGTATTACCTGACTTTTGACGTATGGCATGTGAGTGATGAACTCGTTCGCCCACTAGGGGGAGAATAAGCTGTTCGCCCACGCTCATATTAACGACCTATAGATATTTACTCACTCACGCTCAGTTCAGCGACCGTTTACGCACGGATAATGGAAACAAGATGGCGGACGAGCGACTCCACATATATCGAAACGTCGAACTTTCCAACGCTAACCTCAAAATTACAAAACTTCGTATTGCTGCAATGTTTCTGTTGTTGTTTACAAAAGTGCCGAATACAGTCATAACCAATCCCAACGAAAATCAAAGCAACGAAAGGGATAATTAGTTTTTAACCCTAAAGTACATAGCAAAGCTCTAAGGACGATTGTCGCGTCAATCAGGTAACCCATTATTCCCCCCCCCCCCTCCTTTCAGCAGGGCCAAGAAATCACATATTTCTCACGGTTGTTGAATAAAATATTGTGTGCGACTATTGGTCAAAAGAGGAGATTCCCCGAGCGTGGAGATTGCCTCACGAGCGTAGCGAGTGTGGCAACACGCGAGTGGAATCTCCTCTCTCTCCCACTAATCGCACAATATACTATTTTCACGTTCAGGTTAATCGATACCCAAAAATAGAAATGTACTTTTTCGGCAACATTATGAGGATACAACAAACTATTTCCCGTGTGTTCAAAACACAACACGCATAAATTGAATGAAACTTTTGTAAACAGTAATCCGCGACTTCGGAGCCCTCGTTTATATATACATGGCCAGAAACAGCGAGCACGTGAACGTTAAAACTCGGAAAAATACGGGCTGAAGAGCGTATTAAAAAAGGAAGAAATTAAAAGTCCCTTGTTATAAAGCTGGTCCCCGGCAGATTCCAGCTTATTCTAAACCTCTGAATAGCAAAAGCGTCGTTCCAACGAAAGCAAAAAATGTACGAGAAAATTCGCGACTTTTTATTCACGCGACGCTGATTTTCGAGGGAAATATTTCTAATGAGATTTAGAGTTGGCCACGCTATGAAATGTTTGCAATTTTCTCGAATGCGAACGCGATGATGCGTAAGTAATTAGATTTATATCACCGAAGAAAGTCATTTCAGAAATTCCGGTTCAAAACTGAATCCAAAGTTTCACTATAAAACAAAGTCAAACCTAACCTAAAAAACAGAAAAAACTTCTCGGAGCGCATTCGTAAATCACCAAAATGTTTTACGAAATTCATGAAAACTTCCTCGGATAAGCAAAATCTTGCCTCGAGGCGCAAGATTAGGAAAATATTCGCGTCGCGTAAACAAAGCGAGTAAAATTTACGAGTTTCTGGATGTTCGCGCCAGGAGACAGATGAAAATTGTCTCAAAAAATGACGCGACACTGTATCACGTTTCTATCCGGCTTTTCCAGAGCGGAATTCACCTCGCCGCAGAAGGCGCAAGAATTCGGGATTGATGGCTCCAACTTTTTTCACTTTCAGAGCATGTATAATAGTCTCATGCATAAGGGTTTTGAATTCAAAAGCAAGTGGCGCACGTGCAATGAAAATATTATACGGAGCGACAATATTTTCCACCGCGAAAGGAGATCGGTCATTTCGTCGTCGACCACCAATTTCACGACCCGCGATCGGATTTCAAATGGTTTCGCTTCAATTTACTCGATACTGCTCTTTTCGAGCCCTCTCGCCTTTTCGCGTTCTATGCAAATTTCTCTTAAAACTTTCGAGTCTTTCATTTAATTATCAAATACGAAAGTGTCTGATAGACGTAATTGCTCGGTCGTCATGATTTCAACAGATTGTTACAACGCTATAATTATATAAGTTTACTAATAGCGCGGGAATTTGCATAATGCGAATGGAACGACAGAAACAACCTCATAAATACCAGTGAATAGAATTATTAACGTCGAGAAGTCAATTTACTATACATTGTACGTGATCTAAGCGCATAGCCAGGGAGGGGGGCTGAAGCCCCATCCGAAATTCTGGAGAATTTAAAAAATCTAGCACTTTGTAAAAAAGTAAATTTTGAAATAAAATAGTAACACAATACTGATTTTCAAAAGTGTAAAATTTTTCGAAAAACTTCATAATTTTCAACATTTCAAACCTTTCAAGATTTTCAATAATTTTGGGAAATTTTAGAGTTTGGAGGATTCCGAGAATTTTACAAATTTTCAGAAGTTTGAAAATTTTCAAAATTTCAAAAATTTTGAAAACTTCGAAGTTGTGACAAAGTTTCAAAGATTCTCAAACCGATTAGATAGATTGCCAAGCTGGCCATCTATCAGATTTGGTCACTTGGCGCGATTGTACATAAACATCGTAAATGTTTTTCGCGTTGTACAAAAAGTAATTTCAGTAGTAATGAGCAAGGCCAATATGCGTTGAAAGGCATTTTAATATCATGGAATTAATTATCTTGCCTCCGAATTTCTATTTAATGTGATGCTTTCGATTTTTTTTAAACCCGGTGCTTTTCCAAATGAATTTTATGAATTTATCTTGCCTTCGAATATATATTTACAGTTTCAATTACAAAAATATATTTTCCATGATTTCATTAAGCATCACTCATTATTTTTTTAATTACTAATTTTCAAGATTTTCAAATGCTTCGAAATTTAGAATTTAAGCAAATCTTTGATGAGGATGTAAAATTTTGATATGGGAATATAACTTAACAAAAAAAGCATACGCATTCCTCTGTAATGATTTATGCATATGAATGTTTGATATTATTGTCAGTAGTCGAAATTGTGCTACATTTGTTATCATATTAACTTACAAAATTAAATTTTAGAATTAGAGAAATCATTGGAATATAATTATTCGATTTTCTGAACTATTGACATTATTATTTTGTATTTAACTTTACATTATTTTTCAAAAATGCAGATTGATTTCCAATGTTACTTATTTCCAGACTTCCGAATATTCAAATTTCGATCATTTATAATAATGTTTGTCAGTAAAATTATAATGATGGTTTTGGAAATCCCGAAATTTCTAGAATTATTTAAATTTGGAAAAATTTCTAATGTTGAAGATTCGAGTATTGTGACGTATGATGAAGTGATAACACTTCATACTGCTCAACATTTTCAGATTTAAATGATTCGTGCATTAAATAATCAATAAACTTACATGATTTGTGCAATTTTGTCAATAAAAAACATAAGCAAGTCATTTTCGTACCGAATAAATATTTTTTAATGCAGCGAATTAGAACCGAAACTGGAACCGGAACCGTTATTCCTATTTTCTGAAAACCGAAACCGGAACCGCAACCGATTTCAACTCTTTTTTTGGAACCAGAACCGAAACTGGAACCGTTAATAATATTTTTTTAGAAACCGAAACCAGAACGGAACCGTTAATCATTTCAGTTCTCTATCCCTGATTTGTATTCCCCTTATCAAAACTCATCCAATGCATGAATTCATTATAAAGAACGCTCGCTCTTCCGTTTTCAAGCATGCTTCTCATTTATTAATCATGTTACTTCAGATCTTCCCTCGATTTCACGAACGAATAAACTTGTTTCCCATTTCCCTCTCGCCCCAGATTAATAAAAAATTCTTAGCTCTGCGCAATTAAAACGCAATGAAATGTTAATCAAGGAACTCGTGAAAAAAAATTTTCTAGCCTCACAATTTGAAGCTGGACAAAAAGCAATCGTAACAATGTTTAGTGATTATTGGCTTTTCCGCGACATAAATATTTGATAATGCCGCTCTTGCGATTTTATTCCGACTCGGTTCGAGTTCCTACAAGATTTTCACTTTGGTGGCAACGTAAGCAAACAAAGCGCTCTTGACTTTAGATTTCACTATGCTATTTGCCAAGGGAATATTGCACCGTATATTTTTTAACGAATAAATAGATACGACCTGTCGCAAGAAAATATCTTTGAATTAGTTATTCACCACTGAATTTTAAACAGTGGCATCGTTACTGATTCTTATAGTGCAATAAACAAATCAATTACATTTATGAATTATAATTAAATGTACTTCGAATGAAGGATTTCGACCTATTCTTTCAGGTCAAATAAGTTGAATGTTATAATTTTCGAGTTGTTTTTTACTGATTCATTGAACGAGAAACCGGTTGCCATGCATTAGTGAAAAAGAATCAAATAAAATAATGAAGACAGCTTACATTTCAGAATACAGACGTACCCCTATTTTTGAACCAGCTGTAGTCTTGTGGTTAGGAATCGAAACTTAAGGAAACGCTAGGAAAACCTAACGCGGACTCGTAAAACTAGACATGAGATCTCGAGCCCTCATTTGTCACTGTCGGAGTTCAATGCGACTCAATGATAATTCTACCTCGATGCCTAAAAATTTCTTGGCCTAACCTTTTTAATATTCAGGGATCGAGCGAAGATGAGGCTCGAGAGAAGCGCAACGAATCGGAGGTCTAAGTTTGGAGTGTTCAGAAATAGGGGTAAAATAAATATTATTTTGAAGCGAATTCTGAATATTTTCGAGAATTTAGAAGACGATTCAAAACTTTTTTAGATATGATTTATATACATACGTTTTTTTATACTTTCGAATTTTTTTTAAAGGGGGGAGGGGGTCGAATTTGGGCACTCTTTAACCGGGTGCCAGTACCATATGAGCCAACACTATTTTCTAGACAATTTTATACTAACTTCATACTCGCCAGAATATGATTAATTTGTTAGCAAAATAATTCTCACAAATAGTTGAATTTTTACTAATTCGATCTGAGCAAAAGCATTTTTACATTATTCGGTGAATTTCCCAGACTACCAGAAAAATCTTAATCCAATCGAGCAAAAATCGAGGCTACTCAAAGTTTCCGTACCCGGGGATTCGGATTTGGATAAAATTGCCTTACCGACAAACCCTTCCACCGCGAAAATCAAAGCTGGTGGATTATCTCGCGCGGGGATTCGCCGATAGCAAAACCTTTAGGGAGCAACTAAAACTAGACAAGCCGTACATAATAGCGTTTCATTGATCGCGCGCGAACAAGACACGATTAAAACGAACCTCGGCACTTTGTGTATAATTTACAAGCTCTCTAATCCGAAACAGTGAGAATCCACTGATTTCACAATCGCTATTTATTGACGGCGAAATTGAAGATACAGTGAAATAATGAAATATAGTATATTGTGCGACTAGTGGGAGAAAGAGGAGATTCCTCGAGCGTGGAGATTGCCTCACGAGCGTAGCAAGTGTGGCAACACGCGAGTGGAATC